>PDIM01010319.1:49718-71001 GCA_002811675.1 Ichthyosporea sp. XGB-2017a
AAAAAAAAAAAATAAAAAAAAAAAAAAAAAAAAAAAAAAAAAAAAAAAAAAAAAAAAAAAAGAAAAGAAAAAAGAGAACCCCAAAACCAAAAATATCCAAAAAGCAACCAACACACAAAAAAAAAGAAAAAAAAAAGAAAAAGAAAAGTGAAGTAAAACAACAACGGAGAGACTCAGAACTGAGAGGGGAGGGGTAGGGTTAGCACAGCTTGTTTCCTATACCCCTAACCCTAGAGGATAACCCTAGACATAACCCTCCCACCCCACACCCCCTCACTGTGTCTTTTTCGTCTGTGTCCCTCTCTCCTTTACTTCTCTTTATTGTGGGACTCTCGCATATTTGGACATTGTCGATTGACTGACTGACTGACTGATTCACTGACGGAGATTGAGTCACTCAGTGTTGCCGATTATTGGATACATAGCCACCCTGCTACTTCCTTGCTCTCTACCCCAGAGTTTTCTTCTCGCAACGTTACGTTAGTGGGATTCGAATTTGTATTGTGTGTGTGCGTTTCCAGCCAGCCTAGCCAGTATTGTAGCCAAGATTGGATTTTAACCGCTCTATTTTTGTTTTGAATCGACACTTTTGGTAGTTGTTTTTTTTGTTTTTGCAAAAGTCTCTCTTTTTATTTCTATTTATACCGTTTACGAATCAGACATGTCCTCTTCCCGTGGTGTTTCACTTGCGAAATCCGTTTTGTTTCGTCGCCCAACCGTGTTGAGCTCACTCAACTCGTCTACAGCTTCCAGAATGATGCTTCTTCGTGCTGGGGGAGGAGGTCCCAGTGGGGGATCCATGGTGCCTCGACCACCTGTGGCCGATACTTCCGCAGACGCTGCAAGAATGCCTACCGCAGCTGATGATGACGGGCTGACAATCATGGATTACCCGAAGGTGCCAGACGAGGTTATGCAAGCCAGGGATCCACATAAGTACTGGGATAAGCAGTCCCGAAGAGATTTCGGAGAGACGGTACGTTTGTGCTGAGGAGTAGGACCTGTGCATAACAGTGGTTCTTCTCTCATTTGTATTATGTGTAAGCTTTTATGTTTTGTTCAGCTGCTAAAGCCTAACTTGATTTTTTGTATTTTTATTTTGTCTTCTGTGTATGGGGTGCTCCGAATATATAGATGAATGAGAATGATGAAGCGTTTGGAGTATGGGTTTATGACCAGGTGACTCCAGTCGATCCTTACACTTCCTTGAAGCACCTCAGTATGGCCCTTGTTGGTCTTTTTGCTATTTTTCAGATTGCCAGATTTGTCAATCGCGAAGACCGAAAAGTGGCTGCACCTAGAACTATGCCTTATGCTGCAGAAGACGATCCGTATGGAAGTGCACACTTTGCAAAAGCCCAATAGACGGAAATTGAGGAGTTGTAGTTTTAGTATTTAGCTTATCGTTTAGCTGTTATATGTAATTAGAAGCGAGAAAGGAGTGGGTGCTTTTGGGTATATGCAGCTGCCATGATATGGTGATGGGGTTTAGTCAGTATCAGATCTTGCTGAAGGGAAGAGAATGGCCTTGCCCTCTATTCAGGGCCTCCTTTTTTATCTCATTGTTTATTTTACTCTGGCAAGAGGCTTGTGCAAGATGTGTTGTAAGGTGATAGATGGGCGAAGCTGTGATTTGAAGCGCAGCAATGCCTGTCATGTCGCTGCTGTAATACGTAAATGTGAAATAAGAATCAAAAATAAAAACACTGATAGTTTATTGTCCATTCATGTTAACGGTTACAATCATACGTGCCATACACAAGGCATACAGTTGTTGATTGGGTAACATATGCCTGAGCGCTCCTTCCGATTAAGGACGGCGCCTTCGTGAAGAACATTGTAGACCCAGAAAGGTAGTAACAATGCAAAGTACATAAGAGCCATAGCGGCAAGGGATACTGAAAGGACAGAAAGGTAATAAAGCTCGGGCGCAGAACGCTCACACTTTCTGGCCTCTAAAACCAAAAAGGTATAAAAAATGAAATAAATACACTGCATAGCTCCCCATACGTGAAAGCAGACTTTAACAAACCAAGGGATTACAAGCATACAACTGAAACATAACCAGAATCCAGTCATGACAAGCGAATTCAGAAGACCGTATAGGACGTAGGAAAAGAGATCTTGTTCGCAGTAATCCCTCCCGGAATTGAAGAGAACTGATGCCATTACCGTTACTATTGTGGCATTCAAGGCAAGGAAGACTAGATGCCTTTACCATCAGAATATGCAAAAGATATGTATTCGTAGTTTTTTTGGTTTTCAAATAATTCATAATCGATTAATACTGACATTCTGTTGAGTTAACGCCCTCTAATACTTAAAGAAAGGCAACACGGAATAAATACTTACGTTTTTCGCTTTTGATCAGGCTGCTGCATGGCCAAAATGAAATAAGACCAATGCACAATCATATAAGGCCACATTCTGAATAATCTTCTTCCTGCCAACTAGTTATGTCCGCACCTGCACCAATGAAGGGCAAAAGACTGTGCTGGTTCAAATATCAGACTACTTCCACCTCTCCTCTTTTTCCGTTTCTTCCTCCCTCTTCTTCTACTCACCCAAAGAAGGTTTTAAAATATGTCCTAAATTGATAAATCTGCACTAGTTTTTTACAGCCCACCCATTACGCCCCCTTCCCCGCCCGCCCTCTTCTTGCATTCACACAACAAAATCGCCAAAGGATTGAGCAAGAAAGGTTGTTAAAACCAAAGATTGCTATTCCAAGGTTGCACTACTCACTACAGATTCCACAAATTCATTCCATCATCCATCGACTCAACGCAAATCAATCCATCCGACCATGCCTGTAAGACATAACCGATAACAGCCGGCCAAGGGAATATATATACACAATAGCCTTAGACACAAAATGAATGGTAATTGTAGTCTAGTGTAGACCTCTGGTTGTGCGTTATCCTTCCTATATATATATCACATTTGCCGCTATTATCTGGCACAAATAAAATAAACATCATACCATATTCCCCCGAGGGAATAGATTCACATCGTTGCCATAGATATACTTTTCCTATATAAATAATATATAACATTTATGGGGCTTTTTTACTACCTGTGTGCAAAAAGTTATTTTTTTGTCTTACTTCTACAAGCTTGTCTTCTTCTGTCCTGCTCCCCTTCCCAGCTTCTTGTGTGTTTTTTTATCTCTATGGGGAGATAGAGTCTGGCACAGATTCATAAGAAGCTGAGAGATAGCTTGGTGTAAAGCTTTGTTGAATTAGCATTGCTAGAGTATAGAGCTTGATTAATTGAAGTCAAGGTCTGAGGAAAGTGCTTGGGGGATGAGCATCATTAACTTTCCCAAACTCGACCCTGGGGAGTATTACAATACTTCTTCAAGGCTAGATGATTTTCTTCCAAAGCCCTCTAAGGGGCAACGTCACAACCACCACCGCAGTGTGGAGGAATATCTCAGTCAAAGGGAACCTTCCCACCATCATATGAGTCAGTTCGTCGGGGGTAGTGAAGGCCATTTTACGCCCCAGACCCCTCCAAAGCATTATCACCATCACAGGAGTGTCGAAGATTACCTTCCTCGCCCACAGTCAAGAAGACAAAATAATCTTCACAAGAATACGAATAGCAGACCCAAAACCGCCTGCTTTTGTCCTACATCTGGGGCAGTGGCTGGAGACTTGCGTTTCAGTCCACCAAGTTCACGTCGCCCTATGAATGTGCGGATGCACGAAGGACAGGAGGGTGCAGATGGCATGCTGACAGACGGAGCAAGCAGCAGTCGGGAGTTTGACGGTGACAGCAGGTGCAGTAGAGAGTTTTATCAAGACCTCAGGGAAATAAGGGACGGGCGGGGAGAGTACGTGCGAGAGTGGAAAGATCGTCCTCGGTGTCGTGATGAACAGAGAAGAGGAGAAAGTGAACGTGGGCGATGGGAGTGGAAGCAAGAAAGAGAGGGGCACGAACGAGCACGGGAGTGGGAAAGAGAAAGGGAATGGGAACGAGAACGGGAAAGGGAAAGGGAGCGGGAACGGGAACGGGAAAGGGAAAGGGAACGGGAACGGGAAAGAAAGGAACAGGAGATAAAGAAACGAGAATACGAAAAGCGTAAGCGTGAGCAGGAAAAGGCTAAACGCGACTCTGAACGCAAGAAAAGAAATGAAATCATTTCGCAATTGAGAAAGGCCAGTGAGCATTTTGGACAACTGGTTTCTACATTATTGACTACCTTGCATGGATTTCATCTGCGATACGACAACGGAACTAGCAATTCACAAGAACTGGTAGACCTCATCACCTCAAGCAGTGGTAAAAAGGATGGACTAAGTTGCTTAGAAACCTCTAGATTCAGTGATATTGCTAGCGTTCTGAGGCAAAGTAAATCCAAAGTAAAAGCTCTTGAAAAAATATGTCAGAAAATCGACCTTAAGTCAGTAATGGGTACCAAGTCAGAGCTTGAAAACTGCCGGTTGGTAATAGATGACCAACAGGTGACAATAAGTAAGCTAACCGAGCAATTAACAGAGCTTGAACAAATGAAGTCGTTTGAAGAAAACAATCTTTTGTCTCACGAACAGTCCCTTAAACAGCACCAAGAAGCCTTGCTTGATCTGCGAAAACACCACAATGATGCCCAATTAGCTATATCTAAGCTACAGCAAAGTTGTGCAGATCACAAAGCTGTTGCAGAGCAGAAGGGGAATATTGTGATTACCCTCCAAAGACAAATACACAAGCTTGAAGAGAGCGCCAAAGCCAAAGATTCTCTTTTACATAACTTGCGTGAAGATGGAAAACAAAAAAATAAGGAGATTGAAGAATTGAAAACATACAAAAATAGTGAACATGGGGAACATATTCAGGAGCTCCAAAAGGAAATTGAAAAATATAAGACATTGGTGCATCACAAAAACGAAGAGCTTGAGGATTTAGGTGACCGTATGGGTGAAGCATCTCGAAAATGCAACGAGCGGATTAGACAAACGGAAGAAGAGTTCAGTGAAAAAAAGCATGCATTGGAGATGACCATGGAGAAGCTAAAAGAGGGGCATGCCAAAGAACTGGATGTCCTTAATGAAGAAGCCCAAAAGGCCTTCGATAAGAACTCTGAAACAATCACAGACTTGGAAGAGCTCATTCAGGAGCTGAAAGCCTCAGAGGCTACAAACAAAGATTCAATTTCGCGCTTACAGAGGGATGTCGAAAAAGAAAAAGAGATTGTTATTTTCACAGCGGATGCCAAAGAAAAGTTAGAAATGGAGCTGTCTTCAGTGAAGCAAAAGTACGAAGAACAAAAAGAGTTGGCTACAAAAAGTGAAGTTGCTTTACTTGAACAGGAAGAACTTGCAAAAGCACTGAAAAACGAAAAAGATTCATCTATGGAACTCGTAAAAAGGGAATATGAAACCAAAATAGATTCCTTAAGTAATATCATATCTAATTTTAAAGCGCCCAGTAGCCAGAGTAACCTCTCACCTTCTTCGTCAGTGAATATAAAGAGCAGACCATGTTCTCAGTTGATCCAGGACGATCAACATTCTTTCTCTTCCACTTCTCTCGCTGATGACAATAGGGAAATCCCTGCTGGAAAGGTTCAAGTGGATTTTAATACCCCCTCTAATAATGTAGTCGAAGGAGCTCAGGTCCAGTCATCGAAACCATACCATGTTGCTTTAGTCAAGGCTTATGAGGATAACATTAAGGAGCTGAGAGACATACTGCAAGTGAAAGATCGTCAAATGGAAATACTATGCCATTCGATGAAGACAATTTCTGTGACAGAGCATTCACACTATGTACGAGAGGGCTCAGGATCAGCTCTTCGGAGCGAAGATAAACATGATAGTGAAATCCGAACTTTGGGGCAGATGCAAAAGTATATTTCTCTTTTACTTGAGTTAATTTCCGAAAGTGGCGCTTTATCATCATCTTCTGATAGTGAAACTGCCGATGGGGAGTATCAAAGTCAAAGTCACACCAACAATACCGCTAGTACCGTAGAGCAGAAAAATTTACTTAAGCGACAGATAGCGCATATCTGCAAAGAAAACGTATCTCTTAAGAAAGATATATTCAGGAGTCGAGCACAAGCAGTTGAAGCATTATCGGAGTTAGAGACTTCCCGCGGGTTGTACATGACAGAAATTAAAGAACTTCAGGGACGATACCGTGCCATCAAATTAAAGCTTAAGAAAGATCAATGCAGTTTGATGAAAGAAGTTATCAAGGGCCAGAATATTTTTGCCCAACAACGTCGCAGTCGCTCTGTATCCCCTTGCCGTGAGCCGTGCCCGCCGTCCCCCTGGAATTCCATCGTTGAAGATTCGGCAATTCAATGCAGAGATGAACACTGTATTTGGAAGGGCGAACTCGAGACTATAAGGCAAGGGGTATGTGATGCTTTAATGGTTCCCGAGGAAGAATCAAAAAAGATTGATGTTCAAACTTTGGTCGAGCGTATTCAAACGCTAATGGAGATGATTGCTGATGATGATTCAGTGGGCGAGTCTGGAGATGTAAAAAGGCTCAAGGAGGAGCTTGAAAAGAAGAAGCAGCTTGTATCCCTTTTAGAGCAGGATCTTAAAGATGTTTCGACAGACCACACTAATGAAATGAAAAAGTTAGCTTGTGAGGTTCAAAATAGTGCCAAACTGCTTGATGAGCAAAAAAGTATTATTGCAAATGTTACCCGGAGTAAGGATGCAGAGATACAAAAACTTAAGGCAGATTTACAGACGACTGAAGAACGACTTGTAGCTGTACAAAATTTGGTGGAAGAAAAGGCTAAAGAGAATGAAATTCTGTCGGGAGAAGTGCGAAAGAAAAAACTTACCCATCAGCGTTCCACAAAAACCTTGTTGCTAGATAAAGACACTTTGCAAACCGAAAACGTGAAGCTTTTAAAGGCGAATTCCGAATTGACGAAGCAATTGAAAGACTTTGAAGCGTTAAAAGCGGAAAATGAAGACCTTAAAGCCTGTACAGAAGACTTGCTTGCGCAGGAACCGGCAGCAGAATTGTTTGAAGGATTGCTCGCTATGCTCGAGGAGGGGACTTTAAGTGGTCGCGCTTCCAACAACGGGTCCTTATCCGTTTCTGAAGACATATTACCCCTACAAGAAGAAATTTCGCGTTCACCTTCCTCTATTTCTAGCGATGACAAAGCTCGGTTGAGCTGTGATGAGAATGTTGCTAATGAAAGTTTATGTGGCAGTTTACATGTCACCTCACAAGAGGGCAGTGGTTTGGAAGAAAGAGATGCGGGGAGTATTGTGGAGGATATAAGACAAGAAGAAGGTAGGGAAAGTTTCAAAGAAAGTATTGCTGGTTCTGAAGCAGAAGGAGGTACCTTAGTCCAACTTCAATTAGAACTTGATGAACGGAAGCTGCAGCTGAGTCCCAGAGAACGCGATAGTTTTGCACAAAGTACCGAAAGTCTTGAATGTGATGTCATAGAGCGAAAGAAAAACAAGGAGGCTTCAGAGCAATTTAAAGAAACGGGGGTGGAGCAAGATTTGGCCTCTCCTGCTACCAAACAAACTATGGCATATGAGAACATACATTGCCCAGGTAGTATCGGAAGCATACCAAAAAGTAACTTGAGCACTTGCAGTCTTAAAGGAAACAGTGCAAGTTTAGAAATGAGTGGTAGCAAAGTGTATAATGAGAACATGTTTGCCGAAAGTCTCGTGTCAGATAATGTAAGCACAGAAAGTCAACCTGGAAGTAGCTGCAATTTAGTTCAAAATACTGCTAATGGCTGCAAAGAGAGAGAATCAGCCGAGAGCTTCTTGTCAGATAATTTAAGTACGGAAAGTCGTCCTGGAAGTAGCTGTAATTTAGTTCAAAATACTGCTAATGGCTGCAAAGAGAGAGAATCAGCCGAAAGCCTCTTGTCAGATAATTTAAGCACGGAAAGTCGTCCTGGAAGTAGCTGCAATTTATTTCAAAATACTGCTAATGGCTGCAAAGAGAGAGAATCAGCCGAAAGCCTCTTGTCAGATAATTTAAGCACGGAAAGTCGTCCTGGAAGTAGCTGTAATTTAGTTCAAAATACTGCTAATGGCTGCAAAGAGAGAGAATCAGCCGAAAGCCTCTTGTCAGATAATTTAAGCACGGAAAGTCGTCCTGGAAGTAGCTGTAATTTAGTTCAAAATACTGCTAATGGCTGCAAAGAGAGAGAATCAGCCGAAAGCCTCTTGTCAGATAATTTAAGCACGGAAAGTCGTCCTGGAAGTAGCTGTAATTTAGTTCAAAATACTGCTAATGGCTGCAAAGAGAGAGAATCAGCCGAAAGCCTCTTGTCAGATAACTTACGCACAGAACGTCTTCCTGGAAGTAGCTCTAATATAGTACAAAATAGTGACAATTGTTGCAATGACAAAGCGTCCATTGAAAGTCACACATCGGATTTCTTAAGCAGTTCGAGTCTCGCGGAAGTAACTGCTGATCTAACGCTTAATGATGAAAACGAGGATGATGACTGTGCCAAAGACCTTGTTTTGAATGACACAAGGAGTCTCCGTGGTAGTAGCACTGTGAATAATGGATGCGAAATCACCAGGAAAGAAATTTCCGATCGCATGAGCTTAGATAAAGAAACCGAAAATCTGGAAAATGAGTATATGTGCACTTCTAGAAAGGAGTGTAATGAGGACCTTGCGCATGGTGTCGAAAATAGTGTCAAAAAAGGCATTGTAAATCACTGTCCAGGCATTGAAGATGGCACACAAGATTATTTGAGCGATAAAAAGTGTCACGAAAGTGCTAGTCAAATCACCGAAGTTAAAAAGCACAACTTTGGGAACCTAAACAAAAGTTGTGAAAGTGTAGTGACGGATGGAATTCAGAGATGTAAAGCAAATGGTGAAGATGTGCAGGAAAATGCTCCCGTGAAACAGTGCAGTAAGTCGGATGAAGCCTTGGATTCTTGTGAATACGATAAAGCGGGCGATGGATTAAAAGGAAACAACAGTAGATCTTGCTTTGATGACGAAACCCTTCGGTCAAACGTTTGCAAAGGAGAGGCAGAGCCACAGAATCCAAAAATGACAGAGCCGGAAGCAAAGATGCTATCTAACTTCCTTGAACATAGGATTTCAAATGAAGGCCACGCAGAAGATGCTCAAAATATGTCCAGAGAGGGGAGTACCGAAAGCGATGAGTTCGGAAAAGCTCTCTTAAGTATGAAAGTGGAATCGCTTTACATACAGCCATCGAATCATAAAGACAAAGGGGTCAGAGACTCGCGTCATTCTAATAGACATGATACACATGACGACGAAACGAGTAATGAAATAGGGGAAAGTGACCCCGAAATCCCGAGTAGATCAGATAGACCGGATGCTAGCTCCAGAGTGACTAATAAGCCAACTTCGTCCATGGAGTTGAACGTTCAGAAGCCTGCGCACAAAGCGCCATCTCAAACTGAAGGTCACGAAATTAAAATGTTAAACGAAAATAGTTATGCCATTGAACAGAAGCCTATTGACATACCCACAACTAGTAATGTCGGGAACTTTGAGGGAGTTAATGGAGCACACAGCGGGACTGAAAATGATGCAAACATTATACTTCCCGTAAGCGAAGGCATTGATTCTCATTCCGAAAAGAATGCACCGAATCTGAATGGATTAGAGCCACAAGGAAACTCAAATAGTAATAATTCGAGCGGTCCGCTTGCAATTGAAAAAGAGGAAACGGTACAGGAAAATGAAGCGCGTGGTTATTGTTCCTTGAATAAGGAGCAGCAATCGCCAAAGGAAATTGATATTATGCGAAGGTATAATTCTGATGAGCAAATGGGTTCTTTGTCAGAGCTAACAGTGAATGTTGATAGCTTGGGGAATATTGTAAATATTGAAAGTAAGTTTGTACAAGAGAGTTGCCAAAACCACTTCGCCGAAGACGAGCAGTTACATTTACTTGCCGAGCATGCGCAGCGAGTTGTGCAAGGCACAACTGAAGATAACATAGAACGCATTAGTAAGCTTAAAAGTTCTGAGTCAGTGTCAAGGTCTTTATCGTCTTCACCTTCTAGATGTGCTACTCCATCGAAAAGGAGTGGTAACACATCGCGAACCTCGGGCCAGTCGAGACCAAACTCAAAATCAAATTCTGCTGCCAATATTGCTGAATTTTCTGTTGATGCGGTTTCGAAAATTATCCATTCTTCCAAAGCAAAAGCACGATCTCCCTACAGTACTCCTACAAGCTGCAGGACACCTTCTCCAGAAAAGCTTGCGCTTTCGCGAAGTGATTCGAGGACGTCTAATTCAACAGAGTCACTTTCCAAAAATATCAATACGCCCACATCAAAGCAGAGTCAAGATAATAGCAGAAAAAGAAACAAGAATGAAGGATCAAAAAGATCCCTTTATCGGCCATCTTCCCAAGATGAAATCGACTTAGAAATGGCCTTGACAAGAACGTCAGCGAAACATGTCGAAGGAATTATTAAAGACATGCAGCATGCCAAGCATGATAAGAAAAAGCAATCGGTGGCAAAGGGAAAGAGCAAGACCTCTGTTCGTGGTGGCTCCTCCACGCAGATAACAGGCGGCAATAAGAAAAAGAAAAGTTCCAAGAAGCTTTTCTAAGTATACAGTTTATTGCACAAATAAATAAAAAGGTCGACCTCAAAAACATTTAAATTGTGAATCCTTCATTTATAATCTTTCTCGGGCGCTCAAAATTTGGTCATACCTTTTCCTACGAAAGACCCGAGAAAGAGCTTTAAGACAGTCCCGCACAGCTTTTTCTTCTTGTGCTTGAATTATCTCATTTAACATTTGCGACTTACTTTCTTCTGACATAATATTTACAGGGATGGCTTCAAACGCCTGCACCAGGCACTCAGCGCTTTGGGGTCTGTTCCAGAGAAGTAAATCATACACAATGCATGCAAGCTCAGGCACTGCAAAGGAGGGCAAGTTGCCAGTTATGCCCGAAATGACAGAATGAATAAGATTCGAACAGTATTTTCGTAAAACAGCATCAACTATGGCCGCCCGAGTTTTGAGGCTTTCCGTCGGGATACAAGCCAGTATCGAAGTCGATCGGCGAAGAGAGCCACTATGACTCCGCTGGGTATACTTAATATACAAATCTATGAAGTGTCTCATAAATTTAACAATAGCTACATTTGCCTCACGATGGGCCATGCATATACCAGTAAGGGCACACTCAATCATCGCCCCCTGGCCACTTACCAATGGTGACTCCAAAAACAGCATGGGTGCTCCCTTTGTTAAGAAGCGGTCGCATAGCCCATAATAATCTTCCACGACGTCAGGTAGGTTCTCAAATCCTTCTTCATTCAATAGTCGGAATACTGTCTCACTAAAAGACTCTAGCATTTTCACTAGTAAATTGTTGTATGGGTTCTTGTCGGACAACCCACCAAAAACGTCCACACATATGCTACCCAAATATAAAAAACACGAGTGTGGATCTTTGCTAAAAGTATGCACAAGACAGTTGACCAAATGCGAGAGATACTCACCAAACTCTACACCAACACATCTCATAATGTATTTCAAACAGCGACAGCAAAGCTCCATAATGCTAGAGTTATTTGAATATCGTGGAAACACCTCTATGACAACTCCATATACAATTTTGATCGAGCTCAGACAAGGATGTGAACTTCCAACATTACCAGGATTTGCTAAATTGACATAGCTATTATTATTATTTCTATTGAATTTTCTCTTATCTTCTGCAACATATTTGTACACTACCCCAATGCGATCAAGATATAATGATGGGTCTTCCCTATTTTCTAAATCACCTTCGTCTCCGCTCAAAAGCATTTCCCGTAGCGGAGTTAAAATCGGCATTATCACTTTTTCCATCGCTGCAGGAATGTCGGTGAGAGGGAGCGCCGCTATAGCACGGCAAGTACCTTTAAGCATTTCTTCAACATCCTCAGCACCCAGTTGTAGCTGGTCGACACTTTCAAGAATACTCAGTAAACTGTTAACGTGCATACTTAGCTTTTCCCCGCAGTAGGTGCACACCTTCTTAACTGACACTGCACTTGCAGGAACAAGTTCTGCATTAGACAAAGTGGAGCACAGAAAAGAGAGCATTGGCTCGATGTATTGTGGGTGCTCGTCAAGCCAAGGGGCAAATTCACCCACCAGAATTATAGAAGAGTGTTGTACAGGAAGTGCTGGCTCGACATATTCCGTTATTTGAAGTTTGTCTTCAGTAGGCATTGTATTAAGTATATAGTCTAGCAGTTGATGTACTATTTCCGATTCACTGGTCTTTATAGATGGTGCAATTGCCGCCATGCTGAATAGAACAGCCTCGATTTGTTGCCAATTCCCACCTACGGACGAATCGATATACATTTTTGCACTTCCGGCCCCTTCTTGTTGATGATCCAGCATCAATAATGGCCTAGACAACTGCATAAGGCATCCCCACGAACCAATAATTGATGTCACATCAATTAGTAAATCACTAATTTTGTTTCGAAACAAAGCAAAGTCGTCCTTCTGATCCGGTAAGGTGTCAATATCAGGTGGGTATTGAGCCCTGTTAACTAGTATATCAATAAGTCGCTGTAGGTATGATGTGAATGGCGGGACGATTGTCTCACTTAAGTCTGCATAATGCTCCCGTTGGTGATTTTTGATCTTATATAGTTTTTCTATAAGAGAGTACCAGAAATGGAAGGTCATTTCCGAAATTTCCACATTTTCATTGTCTGTGCACTCTAGCAAAATTTGAATGGCTACCATTGTACCGGCCTTCTCATCGGCAGCATGTGACACGATAATGTCCAAATACGACTCCCCAAGTTCTGTAAATACCCTTACGAGTCCGTAGGTCCTATCCTCATCCTCTGATTCTACTACACGCTTATACAGTGGATAAAGAGACATAACCATTGGCCACAGCATTTCTACCACGGGCATATACGTCCTTGTGTCCTCGGAGACAAAAAGAGCACTACATATTACTTCACATGCCTCATCGAATAAGTCATCAGCATCCCCAAGGCCACCATTCCCTCTTAGTGCCTCAAATACTCGTATTAAAAGCGGACTATGTCGCAAGTCCATCACTGGAATGGACCCCATTCGAATCCAACTTGAGAGGCATCTAAATATCTTCAGCTGCAGGTCAACCGCGCCTCCAGAATTTTCCATTGCGACTGCAAGATACTGTAAAACAAGTGAAGATGACTGCCCAAATTCCTCACTCACTTCCCATCGCCGCGCCCCGGACACCCTCAGGGAGTCATTCCCAACCTCTTCAGGAAGAACTGTTAGTATGTCTAGCACACAAGGCATAATCTCCCAAGCCCCAAGAGCTTTGATCACATCGTCTACACTATTCTTCCAGCTTTCCATATATACGGCCATGTCCGCAACAGCAAGCGCAAGCTGCATAGAAATAGCCGCAGGTCCCAAACGGAATTTTGTCAAATGCGAAAACAGAGATTCTCGTAACGATTCGTGTGATTCTGGGGGTAACTCCAAAAAATCGTACTGTATCTTGGTTCGAAGAGTTTGTGCGCCGAAATAAAATGCTTCCAGCCCGACCTCTTCCGGTTGATGCAGAAGATCATCAGCTACTTGCCATGCCCTCATACTTTTTTGCAAATCTTCTAACCACATGGCAGCCTTTCGCTTTTCTTCACTATCCGGATGCTCGTGCAGCACGTTTAAAACTGTGCACACCTCTTGGACGGTTGTTTCACGTCGCTCGATATTATCCATCATGTAACAGTAATTATAAGATTTCCCAAAGCCTTTCTTTTCTCTCTCTCTCTCCTAAGCAGAATTCAAAAATGGAATCCAGGGAATCTGTGGGCTGATTTGGAGATCAGTTCCTGTTCTGTGCCCCATATAAATACATACAATTGGGAAGTTCGGTACCAATTTGCGGTCTTTTTTTTTCCTGTGTTTGGGCCGCCACCCTCAGCAGAAAAATATATTCACCTCCCGTTCCCAACAATACCCGTATGCTACGGAGAAGTCCAGGCCCTGCTCCGCTACAATGCAAAGAAGCAAATCAAAGAGCCCTGTGTCCAGTAGATCCACACACACACACACACACACATGTACACCACCCTTCTGTCCCCTACGTGAGAGGCTGTGTGGGACAGAGAAGAAGTAAATAACTATTATTCCCCCGGGGATGGGCAGGGAATTAGTCTCCTTCACCCCTGCTGTATTAGGCCCTAATACTCCCTACCCCCAGCTGACTGACTGGACTCATTCCCATGTACGCAACAATAGTCCAAAGTTTTTGTTGGGCGCATTGACTCTCTGGTCTCTTTTCACTTTTGACTTTAGACCTCTGGCATAACAGCGATGAAGAAGCCATCTCTTGTTGACGTGCCAGGTAGAAAAAAGGAAGAACAGAAAGGAGGTAGCTTTACCCCTCTATCCCCTCAGGAATTTTTAAAACATCCTGGAATTTCAATACAAGGTACTTTATTCAAAATTGGTTATATGTACAAATGACAGTCAATAGCACCTTTTCAAAAGGTTCATAATATATCTGTTTTCACGATACTTCGACACCAAGGCATTGCATCGCTCCACCGACCAAATGGAGGCTCCCCGTCACAATAATATTCTTTGGTTTCCCATCGCAATCTATCTTTAATGCGTGTTCTACGGCCTCTTCAATGGATGAGAATATATACGACTGTACATCTTTCAGAGCACCCCAGCTATCTCGGCATACTCTCACATGCTTCATAGCGCTATCATCATCAACAGTAAAGTTTTTCGAATCCGAGCTGCCATTGACGCTGCGACTAATGATATTTGGACAAAACACTCCTCTCTGAATGGGAATTCTCTTGGATACGAAATGTTCAAGTAGCCGCCTAGGATCCCTATCTGGGCTGCAATTAAAGATTAAAATGTTATAGCAACCGTCAGCCTTCGCAAGTTCGTCTTCCAGCCACTCTGAACACACTTTCATGCTTTCAGCTGTATGTGCTCCATCGGCAAACACCCGGACAGAATTTCCCAGCTCAATTTTCTGACAGCGCCCTGGCCATGAGCTCTTCGACAGACTATTTAGCATTGAGCGTGGGGCCACAAACGAAGACAAAGAAGTGATGCCTTTTGCACTTGTTTCAGCCGCTTCGAAGAAGCTTCGGTTCAGAAAAAATGGGGCTTTCTGTGGGTCAACCACTGATAGCCATATATTACATAAATGCATTGCAAGAATCGCATTTTCTTTCTGATGCTCGCCACTCAAACCGAGCTTGATTCTATTTCCACCCATATACTCCTCAAATTCATGTTTGCCACTTCTGCATACAAAAAGGGGAGCCCCAACCTCATCAGAATGTTTCTTCATCACTTCTTCGCATGCAACTGTTGGCTGGGTTACAGTAACAGCAGGAACACCACTCTTATAGATTCCAGCTTTCTGAAGCGCGATTTCTTCCAAGGTGTTACCCAACAAAGCGGTGTGATCCAGTCCTAAGGCACTGGTGCCACACACAATAGGCTTGTTAATCACATTTGTGCTATCATACATGCCCCCGATTCCCACCTCCATTATGGCAGCTTCAATTTTTTCTTTACGAAATACGTGTAAACTCATTAGTGTAAGAAACCGGAAATAAGCAGGAAATGGCGGCTTGTCAGGCTGCTCTCCAAAGCCGGAAGCACAAAGCAAATCATAGCATTCCCAAAAATAGCCTGCAAACTTTTCTTGTGACAGAGGTCTACCAGAAATACGGATACGCTCCCGAGCCTCCATTAGATGTGGAGAGGAAAACAACCCTGTTCGGTACCCATATCCTCTAAGAATATTTTCTACAAAGGAACAAGTAGATCCTTTACCTTTTGTCCCACTTATGTGAATCAGATTGAGCGCATCGAAATCTTTTACGTCATGGCCCATTCCAGACAAGTATTGGCGCATCTCGGGTAACTGACGAGAGGCAACTAAAAGACGCTCCGTTGGCCTCGTGGCCACAGTTTTCTTTAATGTGGCAGCATTCGATTGAAATGAATTCAGTTTGCCAATAGCTGCCGCATAGTCACGGCGAACGACGCTTCCATGGGAAGACGACATATGTTTAAACAGCCTGATTGTGTTCGTGAAGGAATGGTCGTGAAGCGAATTTTGGGGAGGGGTGAAGCTCTTACAGATGGAACTATAATCAAAACGCGGAAAAGCTGTATGAGTGTGTGTGAGAGAGAGATATGTATGACACCACTCCACAGACTGCTCTTCTATACCCGCCTAAAGACCTTGAGGAGGGCTTCAGTCCACGTCCACCCACTATAAAAGCTAATAAGCGTGTCCATGTGACACAGTCAGCAGCAGCTACTGTAGTAGAGGCTGGAGATAATCATTCTACTGTAGCTGTGTGTTAGGGTTGAGCGAGGCTATAGTTTAATTTGGTCTCCAGGGTAACCACCATCCCCAATTATTTGTAAACTGATCTGTGCATTATTATTTGGCTCATAATCCACGCCAGCTTGGTGCACCTCCATTGTGTGGTATGCATTGCAGCGACAGGCCTCGGTTCCAATGGCCTAATTGCATGTGAAACACTGAAGAGAAGAAGCTCAACTATAGTCTATAGCCAGTCCATTTGACTATTTATTTGTCTGTGAAATATACCCCCCCCCAGACTATTGCTATTCTCAATCTCATATGGTCTATGGATATTTGATCTCACTTTTACAACTCTAGCTCAACGAAACCATTACATCTAGCAGTATATTCAGTAGTAGAACGTGAAGTGATGCCACCTACCCCAGCATTTGAGCTGGCAATCAGCGGCGAAAGAGCACAGCTAAGTAGCCGAGAAAATCCAGAAAGACGTGACCTTATGCGTTCATCTCATAGAAAAAGGCCATCTTCAGCTCTTCCTGGTGGAAGTCGAGAAAGAAAGGAGATTGTCTCCTCACGAAATCAATCAGGCACACATGGAATTGCTCGTCCTTCATCTGCTTTTGCCAAATCTGCCAATCCCTATCTAAAATCCCAAACAATCAGTGGGCCAAAAAATGTTAAGAAAAATGCATGGGGTACATCCCCGCCACCAAAACTGAGTGCATCTTTATTCAGTTTCCCAGACAAAGCGGGTGAAATCACTAAACAAGATGCAAAACAGAGGCCTTATTCTGCAAAGCCTCCAGTCCAAGCAGGGAAAGTTCCATGGGGGTATGCAAGGGCAGGTGGTGCTGGTACACCTCAATCATCAGGAAGAAGTAGACCAAGTAGTGCGCCTCGCCTGAGTAGTAAAAGACATAGCGTAGACAACTCTAAAGCAATCGTTCCTGTGTTTGATATGTCGAAAGTGGACGAAAAACGAAAGAAAAACGAAACTCCTAGGTCTTTTAAAGGCAAGAGCAGTTGTAGAATGGAAGAAAATGTTGAATCGCTTGCATTGGTCCCTTATGATGAGCTAGATAAGGGCAAAGAGGAGATACAGGGAGGATATGATAAGCAACTCGTGGTTGGGTTAACTGCAGCGGAATTAACACCTCCTCTCAGCTGGGAGATGGAAAAAAAACGTGGGAATGATTCTGAGAGGTCGTGGGGCAGTTGGCAGTTGGAAGAAGATGGTCATTACACCCCAAGAAATGGCACACAGGGCAAGGGCGAAGAGGCCATTCAAGATGGATGTGACCGCAACAGAAACAACAAAAGTAGGGGCGCTTCCGTTCCTTCCGTTCCCATTCCGAAACTTCGACTGGAACTAGTAGGCGGAACAAAACCTGTGTTAACATCTTTGCAAGTGAAAAAAAAACAAAGTGAATGTATTATCGAAAACAAGGAAGAGAACGAACAAAACCTTGTTCTTGTAAGGGGTGCAGAGGCGACCAAAGCCTTGGTGTTGTCAGATGACCACAAGGAACCATTAACTCCCCGCGTAAGTAAAAGTGAAATGAGCCAAAAAAGTGCTAAATCTATGTCGAGTCAATCAACTAGTTATCTGGCTAGATTGCTCACCAAAAACTATTTGAAAGTGAATGAAGAAAGTCCTCAGGGTGAGCGTTCTGCTTCAGAAAAGCCAAACACTTTAAATAATCCTAATACCAAGCAAACAGACCCACTGAGTTTGCGGGAAAAAAGCGAGCCGCATTTACAAACCGTAGAAAAGCAAAATAGCCCTCGCGCACAAACTTATACCGTGGCACCTCAGAATGATAAGAATGATAGTGAGAACGAAAATTGGGAAGAAGACGACAGCAGAAAGGTGATAAAAGCCGTAGAAAAGGTCCCATTGATCGCTACAGAAAGTGACAAACAGGGCGCTGAGGACTCAGATGTTACACCGGAGCACCCAGTTACTACGATCGAAAAGGTTGAGAAAATGAAGTCAAGTGCGAATAGGCAAAGACCTTCTTCTGCTAGCTCAGTTGCAAGTTTTTTCTACGAGTCAGAATACAAGGCAAATACAGGAGGTGTTTATGCACCCATTAATTTGTTGATTGAAAATGCAAAGCATCAGACAGAAGAAGAAGAGAAGGCAATGCAAAAAGTGGCTGACAAACAACTTGAGCTTGATCAAACACATTCTATTGTTTCGATTTTTAGAATGGGAGAAACTGTAACTGCCCCCCAAAGACCTTCATCGGAGAAGACTGCACGCTCGATGGAAAAGCAAAACTTGCAAGAAAGTATGCTTTTTAAAGATCCTATTAGTCATGTATTGAAGCTGAAAGCAACAAAAGATACCAAAAGACCTCAGTCGGCCAAAGCAAGATCATATAACCCCTTAAAATACACCGGGCCAGGATCTTCTAATTCTACAGTTGCAAATGAAAAGTTTAGATTTTCTGTGAGAATGCTGAGCAGTAATGGGAGAGATATACACAGGGATCTGGTTGGCTACTTTTTCGGAGATGGAACTCTAACTATATACGAATTCCGTAAGCTTTCTAATAGATGTGTGATTGCCCCTCTTATCAAAAGGGGTTGCTATTTAAACCTATTTGCAAAAACGGGAGGCATGCCTTATACCATTATAGACATACGAGATGGTGGGGATATCGTGTTCTTGACCAAAGGTCATAATGCCCTCCCTGATTATATAAAGGAAAAAACGTTTGTTAGCTTTCGCGTTAATGGAATAGACTACCAAGGCAAGTCTAAGCTAATGGCTTTGCAAAATACAGTAGTGCAAGATGTGCAGAAAAAACGTCCCCACGATTGTAGTGAGAGTGAACTTAAGGAAATCCAGAAAAAGGTACGCCACAAGCTTTCAAAGCATGGGCCAGCCAAAGTCATTGCCCTGAATATGGCCTTGGAGTCAGCGTACAAGCGCCACGCTCTTCAGGGGAGCAGACTCTCAAATATTTTTTGGACAGTCATTCAGCAGCACAATGTTGGTCTGAACGAACAGGAATTTCGCACTATATGGAAAAATATGCTCCATATGAAACTTCAGATTCCTAATGATAATAGTTCGGGTATCGAGCAATTGGAAATTGAAAAAAGTGCGAATGTTGACAACGAAGAGTTCTTCCGTTTATTAGTAGGCGAAATGAGGGAAACCCGAAAAGCCATTGTTCGTAAGGCATTCACGAAGCTTGATTCGAACAAGAACGGCTTTCTAGAAACAAGTGAGATAAAGAAATACATTTGCGACAACGGCGGTGATGAATGTACACCTACCCTTTCGCTCAACGAAGACAAAGGCCAGCAAAAGCACTACAGAATGCCTCATAAAACATCTCCTTACAGCCACAACGTTCACCAGTTCTTCAATATATTGGCTGAAAGTCAGGGTAAGAGGGCAAAGGGAGATTCAGGAGTTAAACAAGTGGAGTCATTCATCACTTGTAACTCCAAGATATCCTTCATGGAGTTTGAAAGCTACTATGAGGCAATCAGTATGGCGATGGCGGAGCCAGAAAAAGACGACATATTCAGTAGCATTCTCTGTAATACGTGGGGCTGTCTTTAGCGGAGGTCTTTAGTAAAGAAAATGCACAATAAAAGAGTTTGTCATTGCACACCAATCTCTTTCTTATAGACCGAAAATATTCTTAACAAGATATTCAGCGTTTTCAAAGTTTTCAACACAAAATGTAGGATGATGATTCAACAGCTCCTCTTTTCTAAACTTTCCTGTGGCTACAGCTAGTGACTCCACATTGGCTAAATGAGCAGCTTCGACATCCGAAGGCGTGTCGCCCACATGAATAATTCGCAAACAACTTGGCGACGCGTCGTATTCAGGAACGCCACTCTTAAAATACTTACAGAGAGATTTCCTGATCACCGTTGCTCGGTCTTTGTAAAAGTCATATACAACATCCTGCTCTTGAAGATCACTTCCAAATCCACCAAATTTAAAGTACTTTCTAAGTCCAACTTGGTCGACCTTCATATAAGCAATAGGCTCCAGATTCCCAGTTACCAGTCCCATTGGAATGCCGTGCGAATTAAGTATTTGCAGCAGGCTATGTATTCCGGGCAGGCTATACAATGTCTTGTTGACTGTTGCCAATGTATCATCATCTGCAGCTTGAAGACTTTCTTTAACATAGTCGTTCATGAAGTTAATCATTTCCGGCATTCTACGCCAGATGGTCTCTTCTTGAACCCCATACGCACGGCATACCAGTGCAACCAATGGAACATCGATACCTCCGGCGTGATTATCCAGATCACCAAGAGAAGCATATTTGCAGAGCTCTTCTTTGCACATATAATCAGGACTTGCTGGATTACGGTTCACATGGTTATTCCTCCGACATTGTATACTTACAAAGCCCGGAGTTGTCGGTCCCAGCCCATATATTTCGTCAAATCCATGGCAAAACGCTTGGCGGTGAACTGAGTTGCCTTTTAGAATAGTGCCGTCAATATCAAACAATATCAAATCAGCACGTTTAGGGACTGTGTTATCTTGGACTGTACAGTTAGCGCTCATGGTTGAAGCTACTGTAGCTCTGGCATCGATACTCATATGTGATCTTGCATACCTTTCGTAGTTTGCCATAATACTCTCCGCGGGTACGGTTAGAACAAACGGCAGAGGCCTCAATCAGCTGCTAGTAGACAATGAATAGTTGAAAAAAATAAAACACAAATAAATTTAAATAATCAATAGTACATAATAAAAAAAGGACAACAGCTCTTCGGGTACACTTTTATAAAGGTGTTACAAACTACGTCGTCTAGACCTGGCCTCAGTAGATGCGGGATTGTACTATGTAGCTGGGTACAGTAGCAGGAGGAATAAAGCAGAGGAACTAAAATGGGCGACTTTTCACTTTTTTTATTTTTTTTTCAGTTGGTTTTCGTCGCCCGGCAAGTGGCACGCTGAGAGAAAGCAGCTGTGAGA
>PDIM01010320.1:9956-22390 GCA_002811675.1 Ichthyosporea sp. XGB-2017a
TTTTTTTTTTTGATTAGAGAGTTTATATATATATATATATATATGACAAAGAAGCAGGTTAATATTATGTCGAATAATTAAGGCACAAGCAAAAGAATAAGTAAAGAGAAGAAAAGAAGAAGATCGACCCGCCACTCACTATGACTTCGGTGTCCAATAATAATCACAATCCCCCTCTTCACCATTCCGAAAAAACAAAATCCAACCCCAAAGAACACCGCTGTTGGAGAATGGCTCAAGATGACTCCAAACCGGTGGCTTTTACTGATCTCCATCGTCTAGTACAGCCTCAGCAAGTAGTAATCCCCGCTCCACTGGTCCGTCACCCCACCTCGACTCATCCCTCAGCCATGAAACACCCAGGTACACCTTCCTCAACTCCTTGCACCACTGCAACAAATCCGAATCAAAGCACAAATACCGCTACACTTAATCCTCCAGCCACTCCTATTGCCCCCAATGCCACCCCATCCACTTGCAGCGAGGAGAATAATCACAATAATAACAACAATAGCACTTCAGCTGCTGCTAAAGGACCCATTGCAGTTCAAACTTCACAACCAACAGCAGATTCAGTGCAGTAGGCACACCCTCTCAAGCATTTAAAGATAATAAAACCAGCCTGCCAAAAGGAAACAACCCCTCTGAGCCTCTCATCCTCTCGCTCTGGACTCCTCACGTGGTCAAGAGAGTTTTGGTTTTTAAAGTCAGTTGCTTTTACTTGTGCCAAGCAAAGCGAAACAACCCCTCTGAGCCTCTCATCCTCTCGCTCTGGACTCCTCACGTGGTCAAGAGAGTTTTGGTTTTTAAAGTCAGTTGCTTTTACTTGTGCCAAGCAAAGCGAAACATTGTTCCTTTCTTTTGTTCTCGTTTTGGTTTATTAATATTTCTTCTAGGGAAAAAAGAGTTTTAAACTCATTATTAAAATGGATGTTTTGTTTTCTTTTCTTTTATAATACACAAAGTCTTTCTTTCTTTGTTCTTTTTTGCTTCTGTTGTTGTTGTTGTAATGTTACAAGAAGTTTTGATGGAGTGTTTTCTTTTTTTTTTTTTTCCTTTTTTTTTTTTTTTTTTTTTTTTTTTTTTTTTTTTTTTTTTAATACACAAAGTTTTTCTTTCTTTGTTCTTTTTTGCTTCTGTTTTTGTTATTGTAATGTTACAAGAAGTTTTGATGGAGTGTTTTCTTTTTTTTTTTTTTCCTTTTTTTTTTCTTTTGTATATTAATTTTTGGTTTTCTTTTTGGTGGTTGCTTGGTTTAACGATAGAAGGAAAAGAACAGTAAAGAAGACGCAAGTTCGCACACACACATCTTTTAAAATCCAACATTCACGCTCTTCATATCCATTGTGTTTTCCTCCGAGCCTCGAACAAAATTCACAAACACTTGCTCCAAAGTAGTCTGCGACAACGAGTAGTCCTCAATGTGATACACCTTTTTGATGGCCTCAATCTGTCCAAAGATGAAAGACAGTGTGGCAGACTGTTGTGGAATTGAATACCGAAGCATTGTCTCGTGTGTTTCCAACAGCTGAGCAGATGGGATACGCCGTTGAACATCCTCAATAATAGCTGTGAGGTCCACCACAGGACATTGTTGCAGCCCTTCCTCAGCATCATCTAATCCAACCATCACAGATGAAAGCGTGCCGTCCATGCTCTTACCATGATGCTGATGTGGCAATGTGCTCGGGGGTTTCAATTTGATGACAAGGACATAACCGCTCCCAAACCTATTCTTCAGATGTTGGGGAGATCCCAGACATTTAAAGGCCCCATCAACCATGATGGCCAAGCGCGTACAAAGTGCTTCACACTCCTCCATACTATGCGAGGTCAGCACAATGCATCTTCCTTCATGCATCGCACACAAAAGAGCATTCCACAACACTCGCCGGGATTTGGGATCCATTCCGGTGGTCGGTTCGTCCAAGAAGAGAATGTTGGGGTCACCCACAAGAGAAATAGCCGTTGCCAACTTGCGTTTGTTTCCCCCACTGTACTTTTCGCATTGCATATCTTGATACTCAGTCAGACCAAGGGCATTGATCAGGCGGTCCGTCTCCCCGGGAATATCTTCTTCTGCGATACCACGAACACTCGCGTAGAGTTCAATAGTCTCACGACCAGTGAGCATTTCAATAAAGGCATTTTCCTGAGGACAATATCCAATTGACTTTCGGGCGCTCAACAGCTCCGTCACAACACTACATCCATTCAAGAAAGCTTCGCCACCAGTCGGGTAGCAGTCTCCAGTGAGCATCTTAAACGTGGTTGTTTTCCCAGCTCCATTATGTCCAAGGAGTCCAAAGCATTCGCCATTGGGAATACCAAGTGACACACCATCAACTGCAGTCTTGTCCACAGCTCTCCATTTCGCCGGTAAAAGTCGCTTGATGGAGCTTCGCCACGAGGTCGAATAGACTTTTGTCAAGTCTTTTACAAGAATAATATCTCTGGAGCGGTGTCTTTTGACCATCTCAGGGTCACATGCATCGATGCGGTGACGTTCTCGAGCAACATCTTCATCCTCTTCGTTCATATATATTGACTCTTGCTGGGGAAGCGCTGAATAGAGAGATGGCAAAGACTCCGCAACTCGAGGTTGCCTATTCCACAGGCGTGACCAGAGACCACGTCCACCAGGTTTCCCAAACAAAAACCGTTGGATTTTGCGAAAATAACCAAGCTCCGCAAGAACAATGAGGGAAAAATAAAAGGCACCAACACCAAGCAGGTTTAAGAGATCTTTGCTTACGCGGAACCAGTCCACCTCAACTGGCGGTGCGTCTGGTTCATTCTTCGCAAGAAAGGCACCTAAGAACTCCTTAATGTGGTCCGGCACAGCCTCTCCAAGCTCTTTCATTTCAGGAATATCCATTTCAGGGAGTTTATGAGCATTTTTGATCAAGTTGATAAACCCACGACAGAGAACAAAATTGGGGAGCAAGAGAAATCCATAGCGAACCACATAGACCCACAGACCGATATGTGCAGCAAAGCCGGTTCCAGGAACAGCGAGCAATTCAACAACAAGTTCAATCACAATAGGAATTGACACTGTCAGCAGATTAAAGTTTAAAATGACATTTTGGGCAGTTACAGGATTGTCAAAGGGCACCGACAACATGTGGACCATGGAAATGTTACAAATACCATAAGCAAGAACCAGCAGAATGAATGGCAAAAATTGGTTATCCGAATAGGCAGGCATTTGGTTTTGATACACCATATAAAACATTCCCGACGCTGTTAATGCAAAGTTCAGAAAATCCCAAATGAGGTTCGCCATCCAAAAGGTCATTGGGTGTGTTGAGATCAGTTGCAGCTGCTTCGAGTTAGTACCCTTTTCACGCACCACAAAGACGCTAAATGCGTTCACAATGTACGCAAGGGAGGTAACCAACAAAGTACCACAAAGGTATTCATTTAGCGCAGGCATCGCTCCCGAATGAATGTCCTCGTATGAAGTGGTTAACTCCTTTTCAAGGTCTTTCAGAGTGGTGTCCATTTCCTTAAGCAGTCCTTGGATATCTACTTCCCCAAAATCACCACGTCTTTGACGATTTTTGCCCGCGGCAGGTTTACTGCCATCGACACTAATCACAGTCTCCGACTTTTGCTTTTTCACACGCTCTTGATGATTTTTGGTTTCACGATACTCATATTCGCTCAAGTGACTCGTAGTTCGGTGACGGGCTCCCAAAGACGCTCGAGAAACCGCATTATTCATGATCTTAATGAGAACTTCACGAAGCCATTTCAGCTCATCTTTTTGATTGAATATAATACTAACACCAATCGTATTAGGGTCCCTATTTGAAATAAAAGACTTTTGAAAATAGCCAAGCTTAAACTTTTCCCTGTCAGGGAGATATTCATTTTCAGCTGTATCAAAAATCGTAAATCCTGCAAGAGTTGTTGTGCGGTTCAGGTGACATTGGTGGAAATATTCAGTCAAATTACCCGTGAACTCTGGTTGGAACATTCCTTCATAGTAATTGCTCGACAACTCGTCAAATAAAGCATCACGAACCACATTTTCAAAGGGATTATGAACAGACTGCGAATAAATCGGCACGGCAATACTACCATCTTTCACCACGGAAAGAACATCCCCTGATATCGGCATTTTCGGCATTGTGAACCGTCGATTATCTGTGGCCAAGTACTCAGCACGCGAAATCTTATCAGATATATTGGAAGGTTCAGATTGTGGCGCTCCATACTGCAGAGTAAAATAGGCAAATAGCAAAGGAATAAAGGTCTGATAAATCCACATCTTTCGGTCTCTCATTGCGTTAATCACGCGCTTACGAAACATTGCACTCAGTTGCTGCTTCAATCGACGGAAGCCAGTGTTGTACCGAACGGTACGCCTTTGTCGAAGGGCATTCAACCCATCGTTCTGCTTCCTAGCTACATTTCCGCCCAATGCATTCGCTGAAGACTTGACTGGCCCAGTACCGGCAACCAAACTTTCCTTGTCCACCTCATTACCAACGGCAAGGAATACCTCCTCTAAAGTGGTAACAGATATACCATAGCTGGACAAACCAAGAGAATCTAATTTTGGTTCCAGTTCTGTAAACAGCTTTTCAAAGTATTGAGAATGTTGTGATGCAACAGTGTATGACAATTCGCTCCCCAGATTTGCGCTAACATCAAATGAAGGAAGGTATTGGCTAAGGAAATTGGATACATTTTTTTCCAACCGGTCATCATCATCAGCGGCCACGATTTCGCCGTTTTGACTACTGTAAGCATCCTTCTTCACAAATGTTAGGTGATAGCCAACACCATAATGACTTTTCAAAAATAGTGAGCTTCCGACACACCGAAGGCGCCCGTTAGCAATGATGGCAATTCTATCACCCAGCAAGTCGGCTTCGTCCATATAATGAGTACTCAAAATGATCGTTCTATCCTGTTTGAATTTCAGTAATAGGTCCCATGTGGCACGTCTAGAATAAGGATCCATTCCAGAAGTGGGCTCATCAAGAATAACAATTTTGGAACCTCCGACAAATGCAATGGCAACCGATAACTTTCGCCGTTGGCCTCCAGATAACGTACGCACCTGGCAATGTACTTTTTCTTTCAAGCCCAAAATTTCAATCAGCTTCATTGAACTTTCCATCGATTGGTGAAGAGGAACGCCTTTTAATTCCGAAAAAAACCACAGGTGCTCCCACACAGTCAATTGAGGAAAGAGTACATCGAATTGAGGACACAGTCCCAGGCTTTCACGCACAGCAGGCATATTATGAATAATGCTGTGATCGGACACAATCGCATTGCCACTAGAAGGTGGGAACAAACCCGCCAACATGGACATAATCGTGGTCTTTCCAGCACCATTATGCCCCAAAAGTGATGTTATTTGTCCTTCATACATATTCAAACTAAAATTTTTAACTGCCACTTTCCCATTATCATAGACTTTGCTCATGTTTTTAATGCGAACACCCGCATACAGACTTGTTGGTTCAGTTTCAATTTTCGCAGACGGAACATTGTGAGAGTCCTTTTCGCCCAACCTATGCGCATCCAATTCCAGAGGGACAACCTCGTACTGTTGGTTCCAAAACGATTTTTGTAGGAAAAAAAGTTTAGGCCTAGGAATACCAAACTGTCCAGGAAACACCTCATTCACGTAGTAGGCAATCAAAAAATACAACGAAGAATCTAAAACGAGCATGAACATACAGTACAGCAAGTTAAATCCAAACGCTTCTTTCCTTGGAGATACAGCAAGATTGCCCCATCCGAGAGGGATACCCATCTCCTCAAAGAAAATCATTACTTTCAACCCCATACCAAAACATGCAGAGTTTGCGAAGCACATAGAATCAAGAATCCAGGGGTCAGTGGAGTTTAATGAGCCACCGTACAGCGTATACGGAAGATAGCTCAGCAAGAAAAATATAGTAATGAAAGAAGACGCCTTCTTACTTGAGTCAAAAAATGTACTAATCATAAAGCAAAACGTTGTCACCGACAAGCAATAAAGCATAAAAAACACGAAAAACACAGTCCAAGAGACAAAGTTAAGTATCCCATAGTAAAAGATAATGAAGGTTATAATCGATACAGTAATGGTCATGCCAGCCATGATTGTGATTCCAGATGCGATCCAGTTGAGACCGGAAGTCAATCCCATCATTTTCATTGCTTCCGTAATACGACGCTCTTTCTCGGCAACAAGGTCTTTCACCGATGAAGCGAGGATATATGAAAACGACATGATGCAACTAATAATGATACCACTAGATAACATTACTAAAAATATATCACTACTGGTCTTGTACTCGGGCTTTTCACCCAAATAGTATAGAATCCGATCATACACATCACTTGCGGGACCTTCACGAATATCTCGCTTTTGCAATCGCGGCTGAGATTTACTTCCCAGCATAACATTGTATCGCTGCTGCTTGGCCTCAATAATAGCAAAATCTACTCCTTGTTCAATCCACGGGATATGCCAACGGTTCAAGCGTCTATTATACGGTGTGTGAAGTCGATGTGGGTACCGAATAGTGTACTCTACATTCTCTGGTAAGGTATCGCTATCGGTAGGTATATTCTCAAACTCAATCGCACCCATAAACCGAGCATGGCGACTGTTACTGTTTGGACTCACGGTGGATGGGTTTCCCTCGGGATCTAAAGAGCGATGGTCCAAAATAAAGTTACGCATTTCCTCGGCTGTCTCAAATCCTTTAAAGTAAGTCTTCACTAGTTTGTTGTCATATGAATCCTCACCATACTGCGTTGTGTACAAATCTACATAATTATTCTCCATAATTTTCATAATATACACTGTTTGGGGTGTCATTGGCGAAAATGCAACCATTCCACTATGGGGCACTTTTATCTCCATATTCATAATAGGACTTTGTACTGGAGCAGTGGTATTGGGTGGACCAGCAACTGTTCGCAGCCATGCCATCAACAAAAAAGTAACAATCGGGGTCAAAACCTCCATCACTGTGGACCAAGGGCGGCGTTTCTTCAACAACCAATTCTTCCGCAACAAAGCCCACAATTGGCGCTGTGAGCTCATATTCTTTCGGCGACGAAACTGCTTACTCCGAGCCGCGTCTGGCTGTTTCCTCAACTGCCCCAACGGGAGAGAAAACCCATCGTCTTTTTTCAACATATCTTTGGCACACGATCCTCCTCCTACTCCAACACCTCCACCCACTCCGATTCCCATACTTCCACCGCTGGTATTGATTCCTCCCACACCACTGTTCAGTGTGTGTCCGTGACGATTATAAGAAGAACCCAAAGTGGTTGACGACGAAGAACACACCGATGATACAGAACCACTTTTACTACTACTCCCACTCAATAAACTCCCGCCAAGTTCAATATTGGTAAAATGTGACGATGATGAGGATGACAAAGACGAAGCACCACCACCTACGCCTGAACTATGAGCAACACCACCACCACTACTGCTATTAGAACTATGAGAAAACGAACTCGTCACTCCACTTCTCCGAGATGGACCTGCTGCTTCAGGAAAATGCGATACAGGACTGCTACTAGCAACACCAACAATCCCCCGAGGCTTAAAGTGTGTAGGAAGAGGAATGTGACGCTGCAACGGGGCCGAACAAGGAGAAGAAGTAGAGGATCCAATCCCTCCTATGGTATTTGTACCTTTTCCTGTGGCTCCTACTGGAGGTTTGCTAATATCTCCTCCCCCCCCTTCGCTTGTGTTGAGTTTCTTTGTTGGGGATTGTTGCTTGTTATTACTATGAAGATGTCTTTCAGGCATTTCTCCTTTCCCCTCTTTTTCCTGTTTCTATTACAATTTTTTTCTTCTTTTCTGATTTGCTTTTCTTTTTTTTTAAAAAAAAAAAGAAACAAAAGACAGAAATAAGAAAGAAAGAGGAATTCAAAAGAAAAAAACCAAAAAAAAAGAGAATAGAGAGGGATTTAAAGATTTGCTGAAAACATCAATAACAAGAACAAAAAAAAAAAAAAAATTAAAAAAAAAAAAAAAAAAAAAAAAAAAAAAAAAAAAAAAAAAAAAAAAAAAAAAAAAAAAAAAAAAAAAAAAAGCGAAAAAAAAAAACAAAAAAACAAAAAACAAAAAACAAAAAACAAAAATCCTCCAAAAATCCCAATCTCGTCACTCGTCATGATCATATCGTAATTAGAATTCCTTCTCTATGGGGATCTCCATACAATAATATTAACTATGGGATTCCCCATACACATCACAAAGGGATCGGCCAACATGGCCAGAATTAATAATACAAAGGTCCGGACAAACCTGTTTTTCTAGCGCAAATTCTTTAATCATGATCACATCAACCTTTTCCCCTAAACCCTCTATTCACCCATAAATCCTTTTTTCCAGGGACCGCCACCTTTTTGCGGTAAATTTACCGAATTGTAAATCTTTTTTGTTTCTCGGTCCTCGGCCGATCTTGGCGCAGTTTTTTCTTTTTTGGTTTCATAAAAATTCGAATTTCGCATTTTGCTTCTTTTTTTTTTGTTCTTCTTCTTTTTTTTTTTCTTTTTTTATTAAGATGTTTTTCTAGAACTGATCCATTCTTCTTCTTGCTCTTCCTCGCGCTTTGAAGAAAAAGAGAAAGAAAAGGAAGAAAGAAGAGGAAAATGACATCCGGAAAAGGATCCGTTCTGTTGGGGTGTAATAATTCCGACACAAAGTCACCTTCAACAGCCCGTCGGAAGAAACGCCGAAAGAAGAGGGCGCATCTTTGGTCTCCCCAAGCAAGAGCTGCTGCTAATGGAAACAGCAACACAAGCGGTCATGCAACTAAAGGGAATCAGGTGCAACAGAAGGCGCAACAGAAACAGAAACTTAAACAGGGTGCATCAAGACCTGGTAGTGAGGAATCATTATCAACTGGAGTGGGAAATGGGGCTGCTTCAGTGTCTGATATTGCTTCAAAGGGGGGGACGGGGGCTGCAGTGGCGCATCAGCACGCTACAACCGAACGGGGAGGAAGTAGAAACTTCGTAAATCTTGCTCGGGACGAAACCCCGCCGCCTGGTGCGGAGATTTTTAGCACGGAATTGATTTCCGGTATGTCTGTACCGGACAGCGAGCAGTTGAGTAACTATGTGTTGATTTCGGATACATGGAAGCCCCGCTGGAATGAACCAGTGCAAGTGCCAAATGCAGCAGAGAAGATTCCGAAATGTTCATACCGTCCTCGTGAAACATTGATAGGTGATGTAAGAGAAGAAGATGCCGAGGAGAAGGGAAAGTTTGTTATGCCTGACGCGCTGGTGGAGTTTGTGGGGCACGATGAGGAATCTGCACCGAAACTGAGCTATGATGCAGACGCGGAAGATGAAAAATGGATCAAAGAGCACAATGAAAAGCACGAAGGCTCCACATGTCTGTCCTTGAAGGCATTTGAGGAGGCAATGGGAATGTGCGAAAGGGAAGTCTTTGTGGCAATCTCACAGTGCATTCATGCAAGGTCTTCTCTGGGGTTGGATTTCAATGACGAAACAGCTTGTAGTGTGTGCAACTCGTCCGAGGCTCCGGAAGGAAACGAGATTGTCTTTTGTGACGGGTGCGATATCGCAGTGCATCAGTACTGCTATGGGATTGAAACTATTCCGGATGGTATATGGCTGTGTAATCGATGTGCAATGGGAAAGAATGATGCCAAGTGTGCGCTGTGCCCAATCAAAGAAGGGGCAATGAAGCCCACTGATAAAAAGGGGGTATGGGCGCATGTGAGTTGCGGACTGTGGATTCCAGAAATAGGCTTTAAAAATGCGGAATTGATGGAGCCCATCTGTAATATTGAAACAATATCACGCTCCCGACTGAACCTGACTTGTTTCTTGTGTCGGGAAAAGGTGGGTGCGTGCATACAGTGTGACCAGTATTGTTGTACAAAGGCGTTTCATGTCACATGCGGTTTCAAGCATGGGTTGTATTTATCACTGGATGAATCAAAGGATGGGGGGGTGAGACACGTTGCTAAATGTGACAAGCATAGTGTGGCTTCCACAAAGACGGAAATTTTGAAGCAGCAGCAACAGGAAGAGCTTCGTGAGCAGCTACGACTTGAAAATGTGATGAGCTTATTTGAAGCAAAATTCTCCAAGCTGCTCAAATTTGAACATTTGGGTAATGTACCGGGTGTGGATCCTGCTGCTCTATTGGACATTTACAACTATTGGGTCGGAAAAAGAACAGAGCGCCAGCAGCCGCTATTGAGAGAGTATCAGTATGTATTCATCCGCCCCCAGCGATTTATCGATGCCCAATTGTTTGGCACCGTATCTGTTCAAGCCCACATTAAAAAGAACCTCGAACGCGCCCGTCTCATCACTGAAGCAGTTAAACTTAGAGAAAAACTGAAACTCAAATTGGTACATAATCTTTTACGTGAATACGAAATCCGATTCGCACTCCTGGACGATTGCTTGTCTTCATCGGAAGGAAAAGATTACACATTAGCAGACATGCCAGCTCAGTTTTCAATTGACGGCAATGAAAGTATTTGCTCAGGTAGTTTTCCATGGGTATTTTCAACCCCTCCCAGAAAAAAGCGAAAGTACACACATGTTCCTGCAATTTCTATAGAAGATAAAACAAAAATTCCGGCTACCCCAACCAATCCTTCTGATCCCAAAGACATTTTACCATCGCCCACAAGCGGCCCAAGTGTACAAAAATCACCTTTGAGAGCGAATTACAAAAACCTGCATCCAGAACTCTTTGGTAAATTTAATTTCACCCCAAGTCCTGCGTCCAAGAAGAAGGCAAACCACAATTTGGAAAGTGATATTGATATCCCCCAGGATTCAGTCGCTAGTTTAGACGCAGCGCTCCCTTTTGCGGAACTGAACTTTTCAGAGATTATTCAAAACACGTTAAATGAGGACTCGAACGAAGGCTTCTCATCGTTCGCAACCAACAGTGCAACAGGAGGAGGGCAGGAAGAAGCAGCCCTGGTAAAAAGAAGTACTCGGCTTCGCAACAAAGTCATGTAATTAACTAAAAACATGGCAAAACTTAACAACGATAAAAAGAAAAAAATGTCTTTCGAAAAAGAAATAAAGTTACCTCCTCCCAAGTGCATAGCATGAAGAATATTTAGAATATTTATATTGTAGTGAATGGACAAAAAGAGTAAAGGAAAAATTAAAAATTGGTGAAGTGGAAAGGACATATCGCTTTGTCGCAGCTAAGCAAAAGACATTCGCCGATAGAGATTCGCTCTTCGACAACAGTCAAATTTTTCAACATCTTTAAATCCCCACACTTCCACACCGATAATCTTAAAATCTTCTTCTTCCGACAAACACTGGTTATTAAACGTGTCACAGGGTTGACTTGACCCGCAACTAAACTCGTCGTTGATCCATAATCCGGCATGTCCTCTACAAACAAACATACAAACACACAACCCCAAATCAATAAGTCCAACAGTTCGCTTCATTTTATATCCGCTTAGTCATTGACAATACTTTACCTTCCACCCCCCATTGATATACAATCATCCCCACCAACCATAAACAGCTCATTCTGACCGCTCCATCTGTAAATCTTTTGATTCGGGGACATTTCAAACAGAAAGCACTCTCCAGACCCACAAAATCTCCCTTCGGTACGCCGCCACGGCTCGGAGGCAAAACATCCAAACACCCCTCCTCTTGTACTCCTCACAAACAACAAAGAAGGCCCTCCGTAATCAGTTACTCGGCGATAAAAAGTCGTCAAACTGTCCCCATCAATAAAAGAACTATACAATTTCCGCCAGTTTTGATCATAATACAGCATTGGAAGTTGACTGGCAAGCTTCCTCACAAAAGAAAGATCCCCAGCCTTAATGATATCCGAAGAATCATCCAACTCTACAAACGCCCAAGGATCCCCAAATATATTATCTACATCCTCCTTAGCCTTTTTCTTCTCCTCCCTATTGAAACTGACTACTTTTGTTTTTGCCCCGGAACCATGGCCAACCAGTCCTGCTTTAATCTTACTTTCATTTAAACTACCAGTACTACCAATCTCTCCTCTTCCCTCCCCTTTTACTCCCTCCTGCTCTTCTTCTTCCCTGCCTTCAAACGGAGTAGTCAACACATCCCCAACGAAAGATGCAAACTCCATCACTGAATCAGGCAGATAGGCACTCAAAGAGGACCCAGATTTAGTCACCGAGGCCTGTCGCGAAGCACAACCCTCCACAACCCCTGCTCCGCTTCCTCCGTTTTCAAAAGATTTACAATTCTCACCACGCAGCCCCACCGCCCCTACAGACGACTGCTGCTGCTCCTCCCCGGTAGTAGCACAGTGCCCAAGTTGCTGAGCATGGATATACCCTGGGTTGTTAATAATCCTCCCTTCTAATGTATTCTTCTTGGTATTTTTCTCCTGTTGATTAATCATTTCTCTCTCTCTCTCTCTCTCTCTCTCT
>PDIM01010320.1:51725-71089 GCA_002811675.1 Ichthyosporea sp. XGB-2017a
TGATTTTTTGATTTGTTCTTATATCAACTATTTTTTTTTAAAAAAAAACAAAAAAAAAAGAAAAATGACTTTAGTTGAGGAATTGCGTGTAGAAAAAGAAATCGCTGACTCCCAGCAAATGAACAGTCATGTAGTAAATCAACTTCAAAAAAACACTGCGAGAACCCCTCAAAGTCAAACTGCTTCTCCTCCACTCGTACATCAGACTCCTCCTGAGGCTATAAAGCACAAAAGGAGTGTGAATAAGAAGAACAAGAAGGAGATTTTCTGCCCTTCTGTGTTTTATATTCACTCACCAGAGTTGGCTAGAATGGCCAGTCTCCTTCCAAAAGTCCCTCATCGTGCACTGGTTGTATCTGATTTGATTCGTGCCTATGGACTTGATTTAATGATGGTAACCGGGAATAATAATAATAACAATAACAATAATAACAATAGCAATAATGAAAAAAGCACTAATCACAGACGCAAAGTAACAAATGCAGTGCAAGTCGAAGAGATGGAAAAGGATCAAAGTTTGTTTGGGTTTGATTGTTCCCCCTTTCCAGCCTCAGGAGCCCAAATATGTTCATTTCATGAACGAGATTACGTCCAAGTGTTAAAGATTATTTCCCAATCTCAGTATTGTGCAGAGAAATCCCCCTCATCTGTGAAGAGGTTCTTTTTGACTGCTAACGATGAAAAAGTGAATAGCAGCAACAGCCTGCACGCTCTGAGCACAGAGATGGTAATGCGCTCTGACGAAGAAGTTGTTGGGGAATTCAAGCGACTAATGGTGGAGGGGAAAATCGATAGTAAACTGACTGGGGAGGAGGAAGAAGAGGAGCTGGGTGGCGGTTTAGAGGGGGGGCAGCACAGGATTGGTTTAATTGAAAGGGTGTTGGACCATTATGGGTTGATTGATGACTGCCCGTTGTTTTATGGGGCGTATCAGTATGCTCAGTGGGTGTGTGGGGGGTCTATCAGGGCTGCGGATGCTATTATCCACTGGCATCGACAGTTTATTGAGTATAGAAGAAAGAAAAGGAAAATGGATGCCATTGAAGGAGGGGTTGAAAGTGAAAAACAAAAGCTGCAGAAAGAAGAAGAGCTTGATGATAAGAAAAATGGATCCACAGTGGTTGAGTCTTGTGTTATTGGAAATTCAGAGCTTTGTGATGGGAGGACGGGAAAGAGAAATGAGGCGAATCCTTTTGCTGCGGCCCCGGTTGGAATTCATTGGAGTGGGGGCTGGCATCATGCTGGGAAAAACGCAGCCAATGGATTTTGCTATTTTAATGATATTGTGTTGTGTATTTTGCGTTTATTGCATTCTGGGTACTCCCGGGTGCTTTATATTGACTTGGATTTGCACCACGGAGATCAAGTGGAACGTGCGTTTTATTATTCCAATCGTGTTTTTACTTTATCTATTCACAAGTATGTGACTGGTTTCTACCCTGGCACTGGCGGAATGGATGCTTATGGGGCAGGTGCTGGAAAGTATTTCAATCTCAATGTGCCTTTGAATGTAACAGAGCAACAACAAATGAATGATGATATTTATTGGGACTTGTTTCAGTTCGCCACAAATCGGATCGGGTCAAAGTTTCGCCCACAGGCCGTCGTGGTTCAATGCGGAGCAGATGGAATGTGTAGAGATCCGTTTCGTGCGTTTGATCTCACCCCACCAGGGCTTGGTCGCTGTGTTGAGCGTATTCTGAGTTGGAAGCTTCCCACTGTGTTTTTGGGAGGTGGTGGTTATGACAATGCGACAACAGCTCGACTGTGGACATACTTGACGGGGATTATTATAAAAAATCGGATGCCGTCGTGCCGGAAAGAAAAGAAAGAACATGCAATTGACTGTTACACCTTGAATTCATCAGAGACGCCTTGCCAGCTGGAAACTATTCTTCCTGATGATATACCCGAAAATAGGTTTTTCCATTTATATGGACCCGATTTCACTCTTAATTTTTCCTCAACAAAAACATCTGCATCTGCATCACAAGAAACTCGGCGTACAAAAGATATGATACAGCGCATTAAGAATAATATCCATAAGCTTACCGAACGTATCAATATATGACAGGAGCGTCGAACGTCTCTAGAGCGAGCTAGACTTGAACTCTATTTCACGATTAGGAGCCTTGTCTATTTCACAAGGGACACTACTATTTCACAAATCACACGTGCATTGTAGTCTGCACGATATCTCGAGAAAAAAAAATCACAATTTGCATATTACCAGATAAAGTCGATCCGGTGTCGACATGTATTGGTTGCATGTCGATTGTCGATGCCTCCACGAATCAATTTTGGAAGTCTGTGACTCTTGTACTATGGAATTTAGCTTATTAACTTGGAACACGCGACAGTAGCGCTGTTGCTGACACACACACGCGCGCCGGGGGAGATCCAGAGAAGTACATTACAACATAATTATGCATAAAAGGCGCTAAATTACATCCATACACGAATGAACAGCCGAGTTCCACTACGACGTAACATGCAGGGGGTCTTTTTTATAAGAATAGGGGTTTTTAGCAGGATGTACGACTTTGGGTATTGAAGCAAAGCGTGTGTTTAAGTTTTAATTTGTACTGTGATATTGGTGAATGTCTTTGGATGTTGGGGAGTTGTTATGATTTAGTTCACGCTGAAGTTTAGCACAGTAGTAGGAAATTAAATTGTTTGAATCTTGACATTAAGGGAAGAAAAAAAGAAGAAAAAATTAACGGATGCATTGTTGATTTTAGAAAATATGAATAAGGGTGGCGACAGTGAGATGGTCGTGCAGGTGGAGAAATCCTTTTCGCAAGGGCTCTCTCCATTCCATCCCTCTTATGTGTCCTCGGATTTGTCAGTTTTTTCTCATGGTTCTGTGCCCAATAATCGCCAGAATCCGATTAACACCGGGGCATCTCCACAGAAAATGTGCTGGCTGGGTTTCTTGGTGGTGATGTTTGCTGTACAAATCTTTTTGGGGGTTTTCTTGGTAACCACTACGTCAGTGCGATCCGTTTCGTCTTCTTTTAGGGCAAAAAACTTTGGAGTGGATCTTGTCTTTATTGGTGAGGAGAAGGATTCAGAGCGCACGCATTATTTTTATGGGGTTGATAAACAGAAAGTGAGTAGGGAATTTTGTGGGGAGGGGATATCGGCGTGTTGGGGGAAGCCATCGTGGTATCCGAATAGGGAAGCAAAAGTAAAAGCATGGAGAAGGTCGTATATTACTGGTAACGGTAAGAATACGAGGACTGGGCAGCATGTTAAGAATGATACATCTAAAGTAATTGTAAATAGAAATCACTGTATTCCGCTGCTTGAAGTGATAACTGGTGACAAGGTGATTCAATTTAATAAGAAGGCCTTTGAGAAGATTAATTCAAGGGGGATTTATGAGTCAAATGAGTGGTTTCAGGAATATCATTTTATGGTGGCAATGAGAGCATTGGAAAGGGACCCCGAGTTGAATCAAATTTGTTTTGAATTGAATGAGAAAGAATTTGAGTTTCGAAATCGGTGGGTTGAAGCAAAAAATGAAACTGATTTGAAAGCGCTGGTTTCAAGGACTGACAACGGGGAGCTTTTGCATGCGTTTTTTAATATGAAAACTTTGTTTACATATGTTCCTCTGTTTGCAAATGTTTATTTCTCTGCAAAGATGAAGGCGTCTTTTGATGCGTTGAGGGGTTTCTATAATGTAACCAAAGAAAGCGTGGATGGTATGATGTTGGATTTTGCGAATACGGAAATGTGCAAAAAGAATGATGATGATGCGTCCTTCAGTTCGTTGTGTAAAAAAGAAATGATGTATAGAAGGGTGTTGATGATGACTTCATCAAACTTCTATCAATCGCTGAGGTGGCAGGTAAACGATAAGTTTAATGATGTTGCCGATCGAGATGCGCAAAAAAAGGCTGAAGAGGCTCAACATGTACATATTGAAGCGACCACTGTGGTATTTGAAATATCTCGTGAGAAAGAAACGAATAGATGGGATCGATATAAGGACATTTCCTTTCCTTACGAGCCCACGCATGACCTTCTGTGGAGGCCCAAAGAAGAAGTATTGGACCCGAACATAGAAAGGCCATTGGACGTCTTGTTCAAAGGAAATTTTGAAAGGGCAGGACCTCCCGTACGAAAGCACATCTCAGAGTATATGGAAAAGGTGAAGGCAAAAGTAAAGAGTATGGGGCATGGGAAAGAATTGAATGTGTTCATAGAAAATACATTTAAGCATATGTCAAAGAAGGACTTTTCTTATAAGCGTGATAAGGTGGGAGAGTATTCTTCCCTGGTTAAATCTTCGGAGGTGTGCTTGGCTCCAAGAGGGGATACGCCAACGTGCCGTCATTTGTTCAATTACATTCAGGGAGGGTGCATTCCTGTGATTATGTCCGACACGGTTGTATTGCCATTCGAAAAGCACATTGACTGGGGTGCATTCTCTTTGACTATTGGTGAAATGCCATCGGATAAAGGTGTTGAAAAGCTTGCCGCCCTTTTGACAGATAAGAAACGTCTTCAAAAAATGCGAGAGGAGTTAATGAGTGTTCGAGACAAGCTATGGGTAGCCAAAGGGCTCCAAAAGAATTGGCAGCCGCCAATTACCAATAGATATGCTTTTATAGGTACTTTATTGGGAAAGTGGGATACTTTACACATGCCACATCCTCTAAAAGGGAATGGGATTCCTGATGGCCTCCAGGTATCGCTGGCGTTTCTCCGCACATTCAAAAAGGAATTAGAAGATCACGCGAAGCCTATATTGTCTCTTTTCTTGAAGCGGGAAATACGGGAATTAGCACCGGGTGGAAAATAGCTGGGAAGATGGTATTACATATTTTACGATGTAAACAGTGTCGAAAAGCAGTTTTCGTGACTTTCTTGAAGTAATTCCACTACGGGTGATGTTGTGCAAGACAAAGGAACACAAGAGGGGCCATTCCCACTCATCATGCGCCTCATTTCCTCACTAAGCAACTCCTCTATTCCCTTGTTGTGCCCCTTCCCATGCTGCGTATTCTCCTTCATCTCCTCATACACAACACCATGTCGATCACTCACAGTTATTTCCGCGTGAATATACTTGAGGACGTATGCATCAATCACTTCCTGCAGCTCACACAGAATCTGTTGCCCATTCATGGGTCCTATTACTCCCACACGCACCGCTGCGCCCGTCATTGTGCGGCAGAGCAGGTAAAGAAACGCCCGCATACACGTTTCTTGCTCTTCCAATGCGACCTGGAACTCTCCATCACTACTATTGGTACTGTTTCCCTCCGGATTGCTAAACAAAAGTCGGAAAATAACACCAAAAATAACAGAAAAATGGCCTTTGAATGTACGTTGATTAGTCTCAGACCCTTGTCTTTCTTCGTCCTTTGCGTGGCAATGATACGCCTCCCCTTCTGAAGCCTTTTTCCTTTCTTTGTCCTTGTCTCTTTGTATCATTTCTAATAAATCCTTTGAGTGTGTAATTCCCTGACAAGAACTTGTGTTTGTGTTGCTGTTGTTGTTGTTGTTGCTTCCGTTGTAGAAAGATGAATCATTCACAGCATGTAACAGTCCCAATCCCAACCCCAGAGACGCTTTTCTCGGCACACTGCCAAGCAAAAACGAGTCCACAAAGGCGTCTAAATATCTCACAATATCTGCATCAAGACACAGGGATTCGCAATCACTTGGATTATTTATATTTTTTGTTGACGTAAAAGCCAGGCGCACCACTGGGAGGAACTGAGCAGCGGTGTGGTGGAGGCAGTCAAGAAGGTACACCCTTACGGCGCTTTGGTCACTCAATAGGCCCTGATTAAAAGCACTCTCCACCCCGCACGAATGGCAAAGTCCCCCGGCCGGGAAAGTTGTATCCAGGAATTGCCAAATTGCCCAAGGAGACGGACTAGTACACGATTTCGATACGCTTTTCATTACAGCAAATCAAAATTTTGGATTCGTAAAGCGAAATTTAAAAATTTTAATGAAACACAAACAAAAGAAAAAAAAAAAAGAAAAAGAAAAAGTTCATTGAAATTTTATTTTGTTTTCTTTTTTTGTCTCCTCTCTTCATTACTCTTTAATTTGCTTTTCAGAATAACCGTCCCTCTATTTTCAACTCACTTTTACCCTTCAACTCTTCCGGTAGATTCCGCTTTACCATACTGGAGCACTACAGGACCTCAAGTTGTCCACATCTAACCAATTGGGAAGGGTAAACGACCGCAGTTTGGAAATAAGGGGGATAGAATTCGCAGCTACACGCAGTGGTATAGTCGCCCGTAGTTTCTAATTTCTATACAAGGAGATAATTGTTTCTTTATTCATAAAAGGTATTTGGTCATAAACAACGAGGGAAGGACCAGGTAAGATATGATTAAATAAAAAGCAAAGTCTTAGTAGTCCACCTGGACTGGCTCATTCTTTTTAAAGTTGCACATATACTTTGTGTAATCATGGTTACCTGCGTTCGATTTGAGTAGGCTCTCCATCGCCTCGCAGTCAGAATAAACATCAAAGTTACACAAAGTGGTGAAGTAGTTAAACTCGGGAGGGCGCACTTCGCATCCAGGCCCTGAGCTGCCTCCTTTGAATAAACCATAATTGAAGGTACTAGACGAGGGGGAATCGGTGGAATTGTTGTTGGCACTGAATTTATCTTTGATCATTTGGATGTACTTCTCTAACGCCTCCTCGGAAGTGATATCATCAACAGTCATTTCATCCTCGTCTTTGTTATCCTCACTATCATCAGCGCCTCTTCTCTGCTTGCTTTCTTCTTTCTCAGTGTATGTCATGTAGAGGTCACCACCCAAACGAGCGTAATCATAGAAGAGAAATTTTCCAGCGGGAGGGATGAGCGGGACAGGGTCGTGTTTGTTGTTTACCCTCACCACATCGGGGAATACTTTCATGAAATGCTGAGTGAACGCTTTGTTTCCTACCAATGGACTGGCCATCAAGATAACATATGTCACTCTGTCACCCATTTCAGGATGAGCTTCCGCGATATCAAGGGCCGATAAGGATGCCTGAGCTGCTCCCAATGAGTGGCCGGTAATGAAAAGCTTGGCTTTTGGGTGTTTGTCAAGCATGGTTTCCAGATTGGTTATTACCTGCTTCTGAACCCCACTGAAGACACTTCGTTTGAATCCTTTGTGGACTTTGAGACTGCTATCATCCTTCCACGTGGTCTGAAAGAAGTCGATGTTGTTTATCCAGTTCTGCACATTGGACGAGCCTCTCCATGCCACAATAATTGCATCCATTTCCGAGTTGTATCCCATCACAGCGACATCTCCCATTATTCCATCATCCATAAACTCTATATCCTCAAATTTGCTCAATAAAGGGGTCTTGCAGAAATCACAGTTGGCAAGGCCAGCTTCACTGCCCAAACCGGCGAATTGGTAGTGCAGCATTACTTGGTACACAATGGTGGCTTGTTCTGGGTTAAGAACACCAGAACCAGGTGCTGCTACTTTGGCTTCACAGGGCTGGAAGCTCGCCCACATGACAAGGTAAACTCCCAACAACAGGAGCACTACCTGTCGAAAAACACTTTGCTGATCGCTTTTAAGCATCTTGTCAAAAACGTAGGATGGCGTTTGGGATGAATATCACAAAAAGAAACCACGAAACAAAGCAAAACAAAAAACAAAACAAAACAAAAACAGAAAGGCAACTAATCTGATTTAGTTTAGAAGAGATCAGTCCACACTTGTCAAGTAGTTTGTACTTTTGACTGTTTGTTTTCAGTTAATTTTGAGAACTCTCCACTGCCAATCCTCTTCCCCCTTTTATACATTTTTCTCGCTCCTTTGTTTGTTGTTGTTTTGGACCCAGTATCAACTCTCTTCTGGTGTGCACCACACACTTACATGTTACAAACAACAGCAAGTTGGTAGAATAACATCAACAAAACACGACTTCCAAGACTTCCATGCATTTCCCCTTTAATTTAAAGATTACTTCCATTGACTTAAGGCTCCTTTCGACATTAATTCCCTCTTTTAACATTTTGGTGACCCGAGTGGGCTTAGTTTCCCCCTTTGGTGTGCAATACTTTTTACAAATTATGTGTGGTTTTCCCTTTCATCGCTTCCATCGGCTTTGTTGTTGGCTCTAACTAATTATTTAAAATATCAATGACGAATTTGAGTGTCATTAACAGGGGATGAACTATTACCGGAAGTGTGTAAATTTAGCCTGCTTTCCCAAGACTTGTTAATTGAGGCCAGTTTTAAAATGGTTCATACTTTGCATCGTGAAGGCTTTGCAGAAACAATATTTGATTTGATTGATCCTTGATATTATATACAGCGCGGAGCGTGCATGCTGAGACGTCTCAGTATGGTTTTGGAGAGAACGAGAATAGAAGAAAAGCACCATCTAAAATTAGACATCAATTTCAATGAACCATGAAATAATTCAATGAACTGAAATCTCCCACAGAATTACAATGCGGCTTCTTGTATTTCGAAAAGCAATGTACAGACGTATCTAGTACACTGTACAAATATCCCCGCGCGGGGATTTTTGTAGTCAGAGGACGCCCTAGTCAGTTATAAGGAGGTATATTCGCTCGACAAGGCTCGCTCGATAAAGTATCGATGTGGTCGGTCCCTTTCAGTGGATGAGGGGTGGGATTGGGATTAAGCGTGCAATTTCTGGTTTGTTCATTTGACCTCGCGATGAGTTGATGACCGACGATGACGGACGTTCTGTGTAACATTTCTGTTTAGATGCCATGAAATTATTACTGTACTGCACTAGTACTTCCCATTTTCAACTTAGATATTAAAAATTTCAAAGACCTAATTCCTAAAGGTCCGGCTAATTAATGCCCTTGCAATTTTCTTTTATGCGTTATGTATGGTATTTTGAATTCCGGGAGTCAATCAGAGGACGCCCTAGTCAGTTATAAGGAGGTATCGCTCGACAAGGCTCGCTCGATAAAGTATCAAAGGCAAGAAAAGTTGCAGTTGTTCCATTTGTAGTAGTAGACGTAGTTTTTATTTGTCTATTGTCGAAAGTACTTCAACCAAGCTGATGCTATTCACCATCAGATTTTGGGAGTGTTTTTTAGCATTGAATTATATATTTCCACTGGGTAACAAGAAGAAAGTGATTGCAGTTTTGAAGTGTGATGTATTTTGGGTGCTCCAACAGATACAGACTACGCGAGAAGCACATAGTAAGCCCTTGGAAAGAATGAGATGCTGCACGGTTGAACGAGCCCTGTTTGGAGAATAATTATGAAAAGGGGTGGTTTTTTATTCATTACTAATCAATCTGCGAGTATTTCTTGGATATCGATTTCACATTGCGAATTGATATCATCTTGTTTTCCTTGCCTTTCATTGACTTTATCATCGGGAGCTTCGACGTCGCTGACAGCATTCGGATGTTCCGGATCTTGCATGTCTTCCTGGATGTTAGCTTTACGCTTACTACACTCCTTCGAACTTGAGTTCAAACTGTTTTTTGCTGATATTTTTTCAAGATTGGATGGTCGTTGAATTACTTCTGAAGCCATTTCAAACAGTCGCGGATCATCCTCAATGAGGGAATTGAGCAATGTAGGCTGCCTCGAGAGCTGCCTGGGACTAGTTTCACCTGCATCCCCTTGTTCCAAGCTGTTGTGTGATACAAGCATGTCAGATTTGGTCGCCTTTATACCAGCACTCATAGAGAGTCTATTGCTGAGGCTTAATCGACCAGGACCAAATAAATTACTCAAAGAACCATCTTTTCTACTGGTAATAAAATCAAAATAATTTTCAAAATCGGAATAAAGTGCTTTCACTTCCGAGACAACTTCTTTAGTTGCTGCTTTCGAAAGACAGAAATCTCGTGACGACTCGGAGCAGCCACCCATTGGCGATTGTAATGTATTTCTGTCAAGTCCTGCGCTCTTAATGTCCCTCCCAGCTTTCCTCTTGTCATATTGTCGAAACCATATGTTTTTAACTGTGGCACTATGCTTGATAAACAAAAAGGCAAAATATCGATATTCTGCCCGACTGAGTTGGTCTGTATCCCCGAGTTGCATCACAAACTTTTCAATACTTAGCCACATTTCCTTGCTTCTCAACTTTGGGGCTCCTACACTAATGGCACTAGAACGGGGAAGACGATCCAATGAGCTGCGAACAATATTAACTTTGAACGCACTGTCACCCGTTCCTTCTTTTCCGCCCTCACTAATGATTTCAGATTGACTGTTTTCATTTCCGAAGGGTTCCAACCCCCCGCTTGCAACACTACTGCGCGTGTCGTCATGCTCATTACCATCAGCGCTATTTGCATCTTCGTCTTCATCATTTTCGCCCGCCAGCTTAGACTCAAGAAGAAACCTCTGAATTAATCTGCGCGTTTCGTCATTCTTTGGCAGGATTTTCTTTCCGTAGTGCCTATGATCCCAGTTAAGGTACGCGGCTACAGTGATCACAAATAATGTGCAGATAGTGATGTAAGGCCATTGTGACTCGTCATTGGTTGTTGGGAGGGAAACAATAACAATGGCGGTTATAAGTAGTAATTCTCCGTAAATAAATGCCCTTAGATTAGTAACCCAAACAACACAACAGGGGTAATATACAAGAAAAAGAACAAGATACACACATAAGCTCAAAACAACCACTGTATAGAACAAAGGAAGGTACATTCGCAGAAACAGTCTACTAAATACCAATAGCGTTTTCATAACAATGTCGGTGATGAAGAATCGTCGCCTATAACATACTTGGAGCGCATCTTTCGACTGGACTCTCTGCCATAACGGTGCAGCGTAGTGGGCAAGAGGCCAATAAGCAAGAAGGGTCAGCCCCCCAAATGCCACGTAGACCCAGTGCAAAGTGCCCCAGCACTCAACCGCGCAATAATCATTCATCACTACAAGTGGATGGCCAGAGCCTTTGGTGGCAACAACACAGGCATAAGGACGCAAGAAATATGTTATGGCTGGGATAAAGAGAACAGAGGGACCCAAAGGGAGCAGATAAATGCTCGGAAACATAAATAATCGACCATAAAACGTTTTGTTTAGCTTTTCATCTATTCCTTTAAGCATTAGCAACAGGTACACACACCATGAGAATGCAAAGCTCAAAACTACCCAAAAGAACCACTTAAACTCGATTGCTGAAAGAGATATGACATCCATTCCAATCACTCCACCCATCCACTCCAAATCGGCTGCAAAAATGATGCTTAGAAACTGAAAAAAGTCTGTAAACACAGCAAAGATTGCATAAAAGTTTTGTACAGTTGGGTCGATGAGAGACCTCAGAGCCGTATCCGGAAATGTAAAGTCTTGTGCAGTTGAAGAAGCAGCGGCTTTCAGCGCCAAGGTGTACGACGTACGACCACCACTGGGGTTTGTACTGGCATTGGAGATCTTCTTTCTCACTCCAATTGGCTGCGAGATGAAAGTGTTTTTTACTTTCATCTTCAACACCGAATCCTTTGCGTTACCATCCGCATCATTGCCCCCTTCTGCATTCTCGCGCAGCTGGTGTTGAAAATACACCATTACTGCCCCCCGGAGATGGTATTTCCATATATCAAAGCCAATAATGATAAAAAATATGGTAAAGATGAAAATTGTAAAGCATGTACCCGCAGCGGAAAAGTCCATGGACTCATCAAAGTCTTGAAATATTATAAACCCACCTTCCCTTCCAGGCGTGACATGTTCACATTTTGGAATTCCAATACTAACAACTACGGAGCCGTGCTCTCCTACGAGAGTATAATCACCCAGTATATCAGACACTTGATAAAGAAGCTTTTTATCTTCGTTTAGGGACCTTAAAAGAGACACACTCAGATACCGAGGATCCATGTCTCCATCCCCCCATGTAAAGACCGATGTGGTGTTCCCAATGTAGTCCACTCCCTGTATGGCACCATTACCACCCCCGAACAGAGCTGTCTGGCCCCCACTGCTGGTAATATCTCGTACGGTGACGCTTATGGCCCCTTTGCCACTGCCTGTACGGTCCAATCGGACCCGAATTATGTTATTAGGAATAGGAAGTGTCAAGGAGAGTGACGAAGAGGAAAAACTGATCTGCGATTCTGCCAAAGGCACCCAATTCTCCCAAACGCTCGGATTAGCCTTCAGCCAGTTGCAAGCCATCTCTTCTTCACTTACTGAGGAGTTACCGATCGCTAGAAGTAGCGGATTCATGTTTGCGTCTGTTATTTCGAGCTTGTCAGCAAAGCGCGACAGTGAAATGTCAGAGTCGATAAGTTTAGATGGATACAGTTTTTCCAGAAATTGAGTTTCAAAGTCACAAGAGACGGCGTTTACCTCTGACCTATTAAAAGCATTCCCACACGACGCACTAAACTCAGCAAAACTGACCCTTGTCAAGTTCAGGTTCTGGACAGCTACCGTTGGTCTCCAAAGATAAGATATCGTGGGAATTCCGGCCTTGTTTTTCTCTTCCAAAGTTTGTAGTTCTAACCCAAGACCAATGTACTCGACTGCCCAAGGGAAGTTATGGTGTATAGCAAGTCCTTCAATCCATGTTTGCGCATAGGACACATAGTTGTGATAGAATACAATACATTTTGCCGGGTATGCGGTGCACGCTGGACTCTCCCATCGTTTCAGTGTAGAATTGGTCGAATGAACAACAGAACAATACCCTAGTGTACAATGCGCCCCTTGTGGCTCCGGTGACTTTCTTTCAAATACATCCCACAGAGTCGAATCAGCTTGATAAGCCCTGAAATATTCCGCAAACCCCTTTGAGCGCGTGGCTTCCATTGCCGCCGAGTTCACATAGACCCCATTTCTTCCCGTATAACCAACTTCCCCTGCAGAAATACAACTTCGTTTCTGCTTCAAAGCGCGGTTCCGCGACGGAGACAGACCTGTATCCCAAACCTCGAAATTTAAAGTAAAAAAAGAGCCATCACAGCGTGTGAAAGGATTATCATGTGTGCTGTATCCAGTGCGCTCAATTATAGTCAAATTTGTATACCCCATCACATCTCTGAGGATAAAATATGAGAGCCAAGATGATAGACGAGTACTTTCCCAATCCCCACTTTCAATGACGTGCGGCGCATCGTGTTTCTGTTGCGAAAAATTGGGCAGGGAAGGGTCCCAACCAAATTTAACACCACTTCCCTCTGGGAGGCAGGAATATCTGCTCGTGTGTACTGAAGGCTGCAAGATCATTTGGAGACCTCCGTAAGCTTCATCTGTGATAATACTATAAGGATTGTAATCACTATTACTATTGCTATTAGTGTTTTTGTTCTTGAGCTTCACAGTAGGGGTATTCTTCCTGCTAGCGCGTCTATCTCTGCGGGAAAGATGAAAGGGCAGCTGAGTATTCGAAGAGAAAAAAGAAGAAGAAGAAGAAGAAGAAGAAGAAGAAGAAGAAGAAGAAGAAGGGGAGGAAGAGGAGGGGGACTGAGGTGAAGCATTGTTATTTTTTACATTGGTATTCTGCAGTAGGAATAATGGTGATAATACTACAACTAAGATCATAGGAAGAAGGAATCCCCGTGAAGGGATGGGAAGCCAAGCCCAAGAAGAGGAAGGTTGAGAGGAAGACGAAGAGATTCTCCGATCTTTTCTCATTGTGTATTTCTCTCTTTCTTTCTTTTCCCCCGTCTTTTCTTTTTACTTTGCTTTATGTTTGAAGTTGATTAACATTCTTCTTTTGCCATAATGAAAAATCTTCGTCTAACTCTTTTCTGTTCTTTCTGTTTGTTTTTTTTCTTTTTTTTTTTTTTTTTTTTTTTTTAAATCAAAATTTTCTTTTTTAAAAGACATAAAAAATCAGCAAACACTAAAAAAACTTCTTTCAAGTGCATAAATAGACAAGAAGCAAAATCTCTCACTCGCTGATCTATCCTTTATATGAGCTCTTTGTTATGAAAAAGTAAGAAAGAAAAAACATATTATAACAAGGGCCTTAAAAATATAATTATAAATTAATAGTTGTTTGAAGACATTTATTCTCGATTACCTTTTTTAGTAAAGGCAGGTTCCCCTTTTAGGAACGCCAAGTAAACAATCGATCCTATCCTGGCGCAGTTTCGAATGCGCAAATGTTAATCAGGGAGCCTATCCTGGCGCAGTTTCGAATGCGCAAATGTTAATCAGGGAGCCTATCCTGGCGCAGTTTCGAATGCGCAAATGTTAATCAGGGAGCGCGACCCTGATGTTAATTCGTCATGATGATGAGCTGCAGCTGTTTAGAAATGTTCTTTATTGTACAGAGAATATTATAAGTCAGAGAGACAGAGATACTCTAGTAAGGAGTGGATGCTAGTTAGGTAGTTGCTAAGTGAAGTTAAGGTGAGAATCAAAAATAGCTGGTAATGGCAAATGTTACAGCGCTGTTTGCTTGAATAAGCTGTTTTCTCAGTCCATCTATTTCGAAGGTTTTCTCAAACCAGCATTGGGGTTGACAAGCATGTCGTAAACATTGCTTAAAAATGCTTTGGCATCCTCCTCACCGCCATCGATACTTTCATTACCGGGGATGAGAGGTAACCTTAGCGATTGATAGCGAGGTAGCACCTTTGATTCTTTACACCCAAAGAAAATGGTTAGCGAATTTTGGCAATTGGGGCGGTCGCTTGGGTTGGGCTGTAGTAGACGGGTTATAATATGAGCAATGTTATCGTCTGAAATTTGCGGGAACCGCCCTTCGCTCTTGCTCCTCTCCGAGGGGAAATGGCGGGTAGCTAAGCGATGCAAAGTGATTCCAACACTCCACATATCCGCAGCATACCCATTGAAAGGAGTCTTGCTGCTCACTTCAGGGGCCATATAGTTTTTGGTCCCACAATATCCCAGGATCTCACCACTTAAGTGCACATTTTCTAAAGCCAAACCAAAATCTGCTATAGAAAGATGCCAAGAGGAGTCTACCAATAAATTGGAAGGTTTGATGTCTCGATGAACAATGGCTTTGGAGTGGATGTAGTCAAGGCCTGAAAGGAGTTGATAAAATAAGTAGAAAATAGTTTTGACACTAATACGTTTGGTTTCGAGAATTTGAGATACACTCCTGGTTTTAAGTTCCTGGGTAACATAAACAGATTTTGCAGTTTCAATATGCTCCAAAGCTTTAATCACATTAATATGAGACATACTCTTTAAGAGAAAATATTCATTACAGGCCAATTGGGATGTTGCTTCACCATTTTTTGGGTTCAACCCATTCGCTGTCAGGCCTTCTTGGTACTTGACAAATACTTTGAGAGCAAAAGGCTGTCCGTCTTCCAAGCGTTTAACTTTATAGACTCTGGAAAACGTCCCTTTACCTATCAATCCCTTCATTTCATACCTTGTCAGTACTGGATGGAGAGATTGACTGCTTGCACCGCGTCTACTGTCACCTATCAGAGCTTTTTGCTTTGCAAACTTGTTATCATCTTCCTGGTCGTTTTCTTTACAGCAAGTATCATGTTCATCATCAGCAACATTACAGGGATGGGATGAATTCCCCAAAAGTGACCGCTTTTGCAAGTCTATGAAGGCATGAGGATCATCTAATGACGCACGACGACTCTCACACAGATTATCAGATGCCACGGTCATTGAATCTATACTGCACCTGGAGGTAAGCTTTGGCAATTGGGCTTCATTACCCGTAAACTCAGCAGAACTATCTGCAAAAATTCGAGAGCCACTTGCACTAAAGCCGCTCATCATAGACACACTACGGGAACAGTTTGATACTCTGTGACTGCCACAACTGCTGCTTTTGCTGATAGTTAACATTTCAGAGAGATTAGAAAGTCTCTGGCCGTGTGTAGAATTGGTTGGAGAAGACGATTGCACATGACTGTTATGATGATTATCATCTTCTTCTTCTTCTTCAACCGGTTTCGCTTCCGGATTGGTTGGCAAAGTATCCTTCTCTGTTTGAGAAGAAACTGAACCCACCGACTTTATAAATTCCAAGCCTGAAGGGGTTTGGAGCTTTTCATTGGGTTGAATCATTTCTTTTAAAGGTATCAAAATTAATAAAATCTCGAACCAACAAAGTCACATCGAGAGAGTTTTCTCTGACACTAATCCGAACAGGACTCTTCCTGACGAAATCTGCGTTAATTATTATAATATGTATACAAACTGCTTGCTACGATAATTAATTACTTCGAAGATAATAACAATTGAACACTCATCATGAGGACTCATAGCAGCAACTGCTAGCAGTACTGTACTACAGTACTAACTTCAACTTCGACATGATAGTACAGTTTGTTTACCGATGCCTGCGCGCACGCGACTGTACTACGAAAAACAATTGGCAAAAGCGTGCGCGGTGCGAGGTGTTATGTATCATATTGACTAATTATTATTATAAGTATAAATATTAATTATGATATTTACTATTTACTATATATATCTTCAAAATTTCCAAAAAAAGATAACAAAGGATGCATATTACCAAATATGTTAATTTTTTATCACAGTTATTTTCTTGATTGACACTCCATCTGCTACGTCGTATACTGTTATTATAATCTAGCTAATTCTGTAGCTGCTATTTCCATAGTACATGACCGTACACGGTACACGTACGTTCGAGGGTGGCCAGCTTAGAACTGCAGTCTATAAACTTACCGAGGATAATTACGAGTGCGCATGCACATGCTCGGTGCTCCATACATGATGCGTCAACGTACTCTCATGTCATGATTCACGAATTGGCACGCATGATTCATGATGATTCACGATGGTTTTAAAATTTTGGACGTCTGAATCGTATCGAAATGTTACATGAGTGCAGGTCGAATACTAAATGAAAGCCAGGGGAGTGGAATATCTTCTTGCAGTTGTAATTATAATTCTAGTTAGCTGTGTACCTTGTTTATTTGCAACTAATTGCATATACAACGTCGTCAATTCAATAATTTGTGTTATAAGTAAGAAGACGCTAATTATAAAGAACCAAAACACTAGACACGCAATTACGCTTAGAAATAAAAGGCCCAATTAGCACTAGCTGCCATGTTTAATTCAAGCTTTCTTTTTTTTCTTTCTTTCTCGCTTCACTCTCTCTTTCTCTTTGTTTTAGGAATGCCCAGCAGACGATTTCTTTGCCGTACCAATTTCAGTTTGATTAACTTTTGTTGCAAACCTCAGAGAGTTAATAGTTTCGCTATGGCACTCACTGGAGGGCGAAACATTCACAAACATTAGCGTTTTGCTATTTCCACCCAGCGATGCCTGTAAGAGATAGGTTAATTTCGAATTTCTATACGGTACATGCCCGCTGTTCTCTCCAAGGGCCATAATAACAGTTCCAAGGTTACTCAAACTCTTGTTGATACTTTGTGTCTCTTTTAAACGATCACCAGTTGATCCTGATTGAGCCAATCGTTCGCTACCCGCGAGGTCAACCAGATTTAACATGGCGTTTACTTTTTCGCCAGTCAGGTCGTTTTTGCCGGTCACATGGATGCGAAACACGCTATGGGACCGCGACGAGCGCTCATTGCAATTTGTGGATGCTACTGCGCGATTTTTACCTGCTTTTTGCAAAAGCTCAAAAACAGTTCCTTCATTTGTCACTTCCACAACGGTCAAATTGGTTACAAAAACTTCATCCGCCTGTCCATTCGGAACCTTTTTGATTTCGTACTTTTTGTTACTGGCAGTGTTGCTTGGCACCAATAAATCCCGGATGGTTTCATTGTAAATTTCTAAGAAGGACGCTTCGAATTTGTATTCCCAGCCTTTGTCCTTCAGACTCTCGCTCACGTTGAAAATTTTCGCTACAGACCGCGGAATCATCCCTTGGGATGGCGACATTTTCATTCCACCATCCGATGTATAACAGTCCTCGCCACCTTCCATAGTGTACGTTTTTCCACTACCAGTCTGTCCATACGCAAAGATGCACACATTGTATCCGTCCAATGCAGACTGCACAAGCTGACCAATTTCATCAAACACACAGTGTTGGTCACTGTCTGGGGTGAATACCTTATCAAATTTAAAGGACACGGTCTTGCCAACCATTTTCCCACTGAAGTTATCATCGTTTTGTGTGTGGATTTGAAGAGAGCGTTTGTCTGGATCCGGAAAGCTAAAAGACTCCACGAGGCACTGCTTCTTTTTATACTCTTCACTCTCCATATCCACGCTCTCATTTTTCACTACCAATTCTTTCTTCAGAAAAGGTCGCACTCGGCAATAAACCCGAATATTTCCTTTCAATTCCTGAATTGTATTGTGCAGTTGCCTTCTCAACTGCTCATCTTCACGAATACGAGAATCCTTTTCGATCACTACTTTATCCAACTCCTCCACTTTTGCTTTCAGTGCAGCAATTTCAGCATCTTTCACTTTGTTACTTTCCGTTGACTCATCCAGCTGCGACTTGACGGCCGTCAATCGCGCATCTTTGGCACTATTTTCCGCAGTCATTTCCGAAATGGCATTTTTCAGGGCGCGAATTTCACTTCGAGCTGATTTCAGGTCTTCATTCGCTTCCTCCGCCTCCTGCGTGACTTTTTTCAACCGCTTCTCCAAACTTTCAATCGCCTCTTCATGCGCCTCCTTCAATTTCTTAATCTCACCATTCTTTGACGTTTCCAACTCACTCAACTCCTTTTTCAACTCATCAATCTTCGCAGACGCTTCCGATGCCTCCGCTTGGGTCACCTGACATTTCCCCTCCAATTGCTTCTTCAACTCCTCCATCTGCTTCAACTGCTCCTGGTTGCGCTGAATCTGCTCATTCAACGTGGACACAGTCTGGTCGGAATTCGCGATATGCTCCTTCAACATTCCAGTCATTTCCTCCATATCCTCCAGCCGGCCCTTGTAGTCCCACGCCTGTCTCTTCTTTCCAGTCGTGCCCGATAGAGAAGAAGAAGAAGAAGAAGAAGAAGACTTCACGCTGGATTTAGTACCGCCACTGTCTTTAGTTTTCCCTACACCCGCAGAAGTCTTCTGATTATTCGCATTGTCCTTGGCGACTTTTGCATTGCGTAACTTCTGCGCGTTGGTTAATCTCACAGTCGGGGCAGCTGCAGATGATGATCCACTTTTGGTGGAGGACACAACGGCTGCTCGTTTGGCGGGAGGAGGATTGGTTGTCTGGCCATATCCACTGGAAGTCACAGATCCAAGTTTGCGCTTTTCTGAACCGGTTGGCATGTTTTTCTTGGTCGCTGTTGATTGATTCTTAATATTTTTTTCTTTTGTTGTTAAAGTGGATTTGTGATGATTTAAATCTTTTTGAACACTCGCAACCTGATTTGTTTTTGTTTTTGAATAAAAATCAAAACACAAAGAAAGTATGTATTTTTGTTTAGAATTTGAATTTCAAGTTTACAACTACAAACTAATTACAAAAAAAGATCGGAAGAGCGTC
>PDIM01010320.1:118519-136714 GCA_002811675.1 Ichthyosporea sp. XGB-2017a
TTTTTTTATTTTTTTTTGTTTTTTTTTTTTTTTTCTCGTGCTCATTGTTATTTCCTTCCTGTCCAAAGATTGAAAACATGTGAGGGACGAAGTAATGAATGAAAGGACTTTCATAAAAACCCAGCCAAAATGTAAGGCAAGCTCTTTGTACATATAAGGGTGTGTCCATCGAGTCTTGAAAAGCCCTAAAAGAAGGGTGCGCTAGTCAAAAGAACAACATATCTAATATATACCGAGGGTAAGTATTAGATATAAAAGGAAATTTGCAATTATTTTGATCAGCAGTTCTTTTATTTTTATTATAATAATAAATAAAATAGCTGCTATTTGTTTTTATTGTTATGTCGAGGTCGTTTAATTTTTTGTAAATCAAAAAATCCTGCTTTTAATCACAGAGTGACTAGTTTTAGACGAGGTACTGGCATAATGGAGATACTGAATCCCGAACAGCGAGATTCACTTCACTAATAATCCAATTTCAGAAAACAAGAAGCAAATGAGGGAGAGAGAAAGACTCATATCTACAAATTAGCGATAACAAAGGAGGATGTATATCATGTTGATAGAAGTTTATAGACTATTGCTTCTCCTCCACCTTCTCCTCTTCACTGCGTTCCTCCCCGTGTCCAGCAGCGCCTCCTCGGTGATAAAGATCGGGTGTGGTGTATCCCTGACCGGGCAATTGGCCATCAATGGGAAACGCATCAAGCAAGGGCTGCAGACATGGCAGCGGAAGGCAAACGAGGCGGGTGGGGTGACTATTGGGGGGGTTGCGCACACCTTTGAGGTGATATTTAAGGACGACCAGTCCAATATGGAGCTTTTACCGGGGATATATGCCGACCTGGTGGGGAATGAGAATGTGGTGTTCCTAATGGGGCCAATGAGTAGTGCGAGTAGTTTCAAAACAGCGGCGTACGCGCATGCGAATAAGATGTTTGCGGTGTTGCCCGCCGCCGGGAGCAGCTCGTTGTATAATGCCACCAAGTTTGGGTATCACGTTGGAGTTGTGTCCCAGGCCGGGGCGCACATGGAGTCGCTGTTGAATGCGTTCAAGGCCCGTGGGGCTAAAGATGTGTTTATCATATCTCAGGATGATATCTTCTCGCTTGGGGTGGCTAAAGGAGCAAAGGCGTGGGCCGAGGCGAATGGAATGACCACTCCCGTGAATATATCACTGGTGCGGACATGTCAGGGGAGTACAAAGATGAGGGAGGTGGTCGAAGAGGCAGGACTGTACAATGCGGATGTGTTGTTGCATTTGGGACATTTGGATGAAGGGGTTAATTTTGCAAGAGAGCTGGATACTCTTTCGCATACGGATAAGGCGTATTATCCACGAGCAGTAGCTCTTGGGGCATTGTCGCTAGCGGATTTGATTCCGCAACGTCCGAAGTCATCATTGAATGGGTTTTGTGGATCCGAGTCGTGGAATGAACGGGTAAAGTATCAGTCAGACCCGGGCCAGTTGTTTAAGGACGCTTCGGATTTTCATCAGGAATACTTGAAGGATTTTCCCGGTGAAACAATTGATCGCATTGATGCGCAAGGAGCCATAGCAGGAATTATCCTTCAGAGAGCCATTGAGAAAGCCCAATCTCTTGATAGCACACTGGTGCGTCAAGCTGCTGGCCAGCTGAATGATCGCACGTTTTATGGGGAGCTCAGATTTTCAGAAGATGGTTTGAATATAGGGCATGTTCCGGTTGGGGTGCAGTATCTCACAGAATCGGATAAGCGATACGTAGTCGCACCAGATGATGCTTCAAGTACGCCGATTGTTTATCCCATCCCGTGGTCGAGAAACTGTAACCTCTTTGTCAACGGTCATGAAGGCGGATTTGTGCTGATTGAAGATGTTGATAAGTCCATAGAGTGGTCAAAGGGTGGAACAGCTTATACAGTTGTGGTTCTTGCCTTTGTTGGACTGGAGTTCGCGGCTTTTTTATTTCTTTTTCATTGCATACGTTTGCTAAGAAACAAGAAAGGAAACTCAACCGTTAGTCCTTCAATCTCTACAGCGAGCGTTGCCGACAAAAGCAGTCGCTTTAGTTACAGCAAAAATGATCTGGTGTCCCAGATCAAGCCATCTTTCTTAAATGCTTTTCCCATTATCGCCATCTTCACGGAATTGATTCAAGTTGGAGTTATTGTCCTTTCCCCGGAGCTGCCTTGGAACTCAGGCTCCCAATATTTTCTAGAAACTATTTCTCTCATTTCATTCTCGTATCGCACGTACTTTTGGATCATGTTAACTCTCGTTCTCCTGTGGATCGTTTACTTTATCATTTACTTTTTTGATTTAGACAAAGTGCTGGATAGACACTTTTTTGGGCGCATATTGGTCATTCCTATGGATCTCTACTTCCCATTGGGAGCTGGGATACTATTTATCCCTGCGATGTCTGTTTTTATGGAATCATTACAATGTGTGTGGTTTAAGGAGAATGATTTGGTCGTGCTCAATCAATGGTGTGACACACTGTGCTGGTCATCAACCCACGTGGGCGTTGCTATACCTGGCACGCTTTTAATGATTCTGTTTTATCCTCTTGCGGCCATTGCAGCCCCAGTATGGCAAGCGTACAATCAAGACTTTTTGGATGTCAAGTACAAAAATCAATTTCTCATGCACGATGTACTCTTCAAGGGTGTAATAGTGTCTCTTAGAATTTTTGTGCGTCAGTATCTGTGGACTTTTTATGCTATTATGATGGGCATATTGTCGTTCTATATAGTTTTCTTTCTATTTTACTACCCTTGTCGGGTTGCATGGGTAAACAACCTGAAAATCTTAATATACCTCATGTTTTTATCTATAACAATAGTTTGCATGATTTCTATCGACCATTCAAATTCGGACTCTTCGTGGCCACCGAGTTTCATTGCAGCTATTGTGGTCGTTTATGCTGTTGTATTCTTTGTTTACGATCGGAGAGTCTACCCATGCAAATTTTACACAATCTCCATGGAGAAGCGAGCTGTCATTCGCGATTTCCTCCAGAAGCAGGCTAAAGAGCTAATTGTAGTGGGTGATAAAGAGGTTTCCCTGGAAACATTGTCGAATGGTAGTGTCAGCTCTTTGGAAAATGCGATAGGGAAGGGAGAGCATTCCCCCAGGTCGGCTGCACGAGTGGATAGTCCCAATGCATCTGAGATGCATATCTCACTATGGGAGAATTTAGAACAGAAAATTACAAAGTGGCACGACGATAACTTACTTAACCACTCGGAATACTTGACTCTTCAGTTTTTCATTTTCCAAAAGACTTTCATGGTGGCACAAATATTTCAAAAGTGTCTCGGGGACAATGAGATGCTTCTAAAGAATCTGATATCTCTGGTGGACGATATCGCGAAGTTGACGGATATAACACGGCGGAACGAGCTTACTCTTGAGTCTGAATCAAATTCACAACGTGCAAGTAACTCCAACAACGCTGGTAATGCGACAAGATTCGCAGCTGTAGCAAGCCGACCAAGCGATCATCGAATAAGCGATGTCAATGCGAGAATAAGCATAACAGGAAGTATACAAGAATCGGACGATGATGGTGATACCGGAGACACACCCGTTGTGGTTGTAGGAGGGAATCGTGAGTCCGTGCAGAGTTCGGGGCGACTTTCTATATCCACAAATTCCGATGCAGGAGGCACCAGCGGCAGTACGAACCGAGTTTTGGATTCTGTCAAGAGAAAGTTGACCGGAGGCAGTGACCATTCAAGCTGGAATCGAAGCTTGCTAAGTGACTCTCGTACACCAAGGAAACACTCGCAAGGACAAGGATCGGAACATCAAAGACTCAGCATAGGAAACATCTTGATGCAATAAGACCCAATAAATGAAAAACGACAAGCACCCCCAATTAAAAAATAGTCAAAAAGGGTCAAAAGTCTAACTGTGTAATTTTTTTTTAGTTATATAAATAAGGGCATATATTTTTGCCTTTTAAGGCAATTATTTTTGTTTTTTTTTGTTTATTTTATTCTATATTTGGGTTATCTCTGGCTATGAAGAGATTTTGACAAAAGTTGTTTTATTTTGCCTTAATGTCTTGAGACATTCTGTGGCAATGATGAGTGGTGAAGTTTTTTAAATAAATAACCCGTCAATCTGATTTTCCTCTCAAAACACACCGACAAAAGAAAAAAACGAAAGAGCGCATAAGATGGAGATTACAGTAAAGAAGAAAAGGAAAAGGAGTAATGGAAATCCTTTCCTATTGTTATTTTCATTTAAATCCATTCTGTACTTTTCACTGTTAGGGTTTTCAGTCTCTTTTCTCCTTGTTATCTGTGGCCGCCCCTTTGCCAATGCAGCCACAGTGCAGATCCCAATAGGGGCCATTATCCCGATCACAACCACCGGGCAGGAAGGTACCGACATGGTGATCAGTATCATGGCTGGGTTTAAACGGTTCGGGACGTATCTGGAGGGGGGAGCGACAGTTTTTACGAATCCCAATACGACGTTTATCCTCGATGATGAGAGTAATCCCTTTCAAGGGTTGGCGCATGTGCAGAAACTTGTGCTCACTCATGGAGTGGCCGGGGTGATTGGCGCGTGGAATAGCGCTGTGACAGCACAGGTTGCCACCTCGACAGCGATTAGTGGGATTGTGCAGTTAGGGGGGGCGAGCTCTGCTGCGTTATTGTCAATCAAGAAGAATTACCCGACCTATGTGCGGGTGATTAGTGCGGATGATATCTCTTATCAGATCCAGGCAGAGGTGGCGTACGCACAAGGTTGGCGGAAAGTTGGAATTATCCATACGGATGATGTTTTCGGCACGGACGGGGCGAATATGTTCCGATCGAGAAGTGAACAGCTTGGAATAGAAGTCTCCGTGCAGGAAATTGTCCCTTTTGGCATTGGGCGGTTGGAGAAGCAAAATGTGGTGAGGGAGAAGCTACAAAAGATAAAAGCAAGTGGAGCGAAAATTATCCTTATGAATGCCGTACTGGCAGACGTCCGAGAGATCATCGTGCAGGCCGAAGAGCTGGAGATGATTGGGACAAAAGAGTATCTATATCTGGCGGGTAAAGGATGGAACACTGACGCTATCAGTCAGGGGTGGCCTGGGCATGAACAGAGCCTAAGTGGAATTCAAGGAGTAGAGTTTCGATATCGAAAAGACTCGCCAGAGTGGGCACAGTACATTCAGGATTTCAATAACATTTATGTGAACCATGGGTTTGGCGCAGATCCTAATTACACCCCGACTTCAAAGTCTCCGCTGTACTATGATGCCATTCATTTATGGGCTGTTGCCTTTAATGCAACTGTTCCAAAAGTGCAGTCAATGGGAATTAATATAGAGTGTTTTCGTGGAGATAAATCACTTAGTCAGGCGGGTTGCCAGATGTCTGACGCAGAAAGGGATGCTCTCTATCAACGAGCGGTCACAAAAGACTATCAAGGTGTAGTAGAAATGATGCAGTTTCTGAAAAGTAAGTCAGCGTCATTCTTTGGACCATTGGCTAATAGTATCCAATGTCTTTTGCTTGAGAGCATCTATGATGCAGAATTTGATGCCGCTACTGTACACATAAAGTTGAACCGAACAGGGGACACCTGGAATCAATTTCAAATTAACAACTATCAGGAAAGGACTCAGAAGTGGGAAGTGGTTGGGATTGTTGACCCTACTGTGAATCCTGTCAATGTCACAATGATTTCCAAAGTGGTTTACCCTGGTGGGACGGCTTCAAATCCCAATTATGAAGTAACAAGTGACAATATCCAAGGCGCAGGGGAGGCGTCAAGTGATGATTCCATCTCGCTTACCATTGTCATTCCCGTCTGTGTGCTAGCTTTCATCATCCTTTCTGGTAGCTGTATTGCTCTGTATGTTATTTGGGAGCGAGCCCGAAAGCGAGTTAACCGAGCCGCGTTTAAGACTTGGGTGTTATCCATCGATGAGATTAACGTGAAAGAAAATTTTCTGCGAAATAATAATCTCCAGTCTGTGTCCCAAGTGGCTGATGTACTAGATTATACGAAAAGTAAGCAGAAGAAGGCTGAAAAGAGTGAAACACTATTCAGCCAAGCAGAGTACCGGGGAGAGGTCGTTGGCATTATGAATGTGAAAAATGCAAGTGGGACTTTATCCTTGCGTGATGTGGATATTGCGACGCATTGTTCTCTGTGGAAAGATGCAAAGAATGTCAATATTGCGTTGCTTCTTGGAGTTGCACAAGACGAAGAAAACAATTTCATTATAGCCCTTGAATGGTGCTCGAAAGGGACCCTCGAGGATTGTATTTTTTGTTCTTCACTGATGATTGATTCAGTTTTCTTTTTCAGCTTTGCTAAAGACATAATCAATGGTCTTGTATTTCTACATAAGAATGAAATAGGTGTACATGGAAGACTGTCACCTGCCAACGTAGTCATCGATAGCAGATGGACATGTAAACTTGTTAATTTTGGACAAAGTTCTTTAATTGATCAAATTTATATTGAGCAGATAGAAAGTGTCTCAACAGTTCACAATCAATTGCTATGGTCATCTCCAGAATGTATTTCTCCCCGGCTTGAATTTCTTCTTGAATCTCTGCAAGCTAAGAAGGTTTTGGACGTCGAGAATCGAAATGACATTGGAACTATTAGTGAAACAGATTCCAGCGTCCAGAACACACCAGGCACATTTCTTCCGAGCTCATCCACGGACTCTTCTAGTTCTAGAAAGGGAAGTAAGACCTCTACTGGTAGGAAGACGTCATTCACAAAGTCGGCGGAAAGTGTTGGGAAAAAAATATCCAACGTGTTTATGAGCAAAAAGAAAACTCAACCAAGCAAGCTGATATATCCAGCGTCGAGGGAGGATGACATTTTTGCTTTTGCAATAACTTTAGGTCAGATTCTGTCACGACAAAAGCCTTACTATGAATTGGGGAGGGGTAGTTATGAGGCAGTGAGCTTAGTCCAAAGCAATCAATTGACAATGACATTTGGTGGAACCAATGTATTTGGCGACGACCAGCAATTGGTGCGATCAAACGTTGTCACTGTGTTGCAGCACTGTGTAAGTTTTGACACCAAGTCACGACCAAATTCCACAATGGTCCGGGATGAGATTCAGCGAAATAACCCTTCCGGGACTTCAGGAATTGCTGATAATTTGGCTGTTCTCTTGGAACGCTATAGTCAGAATTTGGAATCTATCATCGAAGAGCGAACATTCCAATTGCGAAGGCAAACAAATCGGGTGGAAACACTTTTATTCGAGATGATGCCCAAATCGGTAGCTCAAAAGCTTATTGAAAATGAGCTAGTTGTACCAGAAATGTTTGACATGGCGTCAATTTTCTTCTCGGATATTGTAGGATTCACCACCATATGCTCCAAATCAACTCCAACTCAAGTAGTGGTTTTGCTCAACAACCTTTACTCTGTGTTTGACAATATCATTGATCCATACGACGTATACAAAGTGGAAACAATTGGCGATGCTTACATGGTCGTTAGTGGAGTTCCCAACAGAAACGGAACTCTACATGCGAAAGAAATTGCTACCATTAGCCTTCATCTAGTCGCCGCAATGTCCAACCTCACCATAGAACATCTGGCTGGCGAGATGATTAAACTCCGTGTGGGATTCCATAGCGGTCCGGTGGCTGCCGGGGTAGTTGGAGTCAAAATGCCAAGATATTGTTTATTTGGTGATACGGTTAACACTTCTTCGAGGATGGAAAGTACAGGAGAGGCTCTCCGCATCCACTGCTCAAATGTATCGGCGGAATTCCTCAAAAAGAACTTTCCCGAATTTCATTTACAAGAGAGAGGAGAGATCGAGGTGAAAGGTAAAGGAAAAATGAGTACCTATTGGCTCACCGGTGCAGATGATTTCGAGAAGTTGGAAGATAGTGCGATAGACGCAATTAAAAATGCCAAAGTCGGACTGTCTGGACATTCATTTACATGAAGCGAATAAAAACTCAAGAAAAATAAAAAAGATAAAAAGTAAAATGAACTTTTTCGTGTCTACCCAAGTGGTGCACCTTTTACCCTTTTTGTCTTCAAGAACTTGAGCGGGGGCATTAACTGAAGTTCTGAATGGGCCTAATTGAGCTGATAGCTCGCACGATGGCAAGGGAGATGGATAAGGCGGATGTGATGTAGACTGGGCAATTTTCAAGTAGCCACTAAAGCTGGTATGCTTTAAATTAAAGTCTGCATTATTGAAGACGGATGCCTTTCTCCATTAAGTACATTGCCAATAAACACAAACAGCCATTACATAGTATCTCACATGCTAAAACCCCCTCTATTTTTTGTTTTGACTGCTTGCTGATCCTTGTACCCACCACTATCTACGTCCACTTACCCAAAGTACTTTAGCAATGGCGTCGAATGGCGCCATATTTTATAAATTATAAGGCAGCTGCTTTGAAAGTTCCCCAAAAGTCAAAACCGGGTACCCCCTTGCCAGGACGTCAATGAACGGCCTCTTGACACTTCACACTACTGTAGCAATATAGATCATGATGATCGAGGCCACATGAAAATTATTACCGATTTTGCGGAAAGTTTCAGCCCACAGCTGGCCACAAAAATGCATAATTGCTACAGTACCGTACACTTCCTATAGGCAGTGATGCAGACTATGTAGCTGTGAGTACAGTATAGTTAATTATCACCAGGGAAGTCTTTTAATTAGCAATAGCTGAATACTTGCTTCATGATGATGCTTCATGTAAAGCAATGAAGGACATGTGGTACATATTAGGGTCATTCAAGAGAATGAGAAATGAGTTTAAATGGGAGGCAGTGAATGGTGGAGGGAGCTGTACACATATTTGAATATCGTTTATGGTGCATGAGGGTTTCAAGGATATAAAGAGTTCTGTGAGTGGACGTAAAAGGGCTGTAGCTTGAACAAACATTGGATTGGTTGATTTTATCTTTTGAGGCATAGATGTCTTTTGTTTTGTTTTGACTTTAGACCCGTTTATCTATCTATCTATCTCTCTTTCTCTGTAAAAACGAACAAAGAAAAGAAAGAAAGTGAGAAAGAAAAGAATAAGAGGAAGTCATGTCGAGGAGATCCTTTACGCGAAGAAAGAATAGCCATTCCTATGAATCTGTCCCTACCTGGGATGGGAATGAGGAAGTGCTGGGCCAAGGGGAAGTTGTAGAGGGGGAGAGGGCGATAAAGACCGTAGAGGACGTGCATAGTCCGAGTCCGCCCACGACGGAGAAGTACTACGTGGTACAGAAGCCAAAGGAGGAACTGGTGCTCACACTGGGAGTGCCTGAGGGAGATAAAGAGATGCTAAAAGGGGCAGGGGGGGTTGAAGTGAAGGGAAATCGAAGTAAAGTTGAGAGATTTGAGTGCCTGGATGGGCTGAGAGGGTTTGCTTGTGTGGTTGTTTTGTTTTTCCATTGGGGAGCAATGACACTTTTGATTTGGAAGGGACTATTGAATGAGTGGGGTAACTGGAACCCGATCCAAATGTTCTTTCATGGGACGTTCTGTGTGCGGGTGTTCTTTATCCTAAGTGGGTTTGTGCTCTCGTATCCGGTGTTTGTTTCATATCACAAGGCGATTAGTCGGGGATCCCTTCATGATATGCAGGCGCTGCTCCTCCGCTGCTCCCGGATGGCGATTGGGAGGATATTTAGACTGGGGCTGCCTGTGTTGTTTTCTATCATCTTGGTCTGGATGTTTACGTATCTTGATGTGACCATGTATTGCTCAAGAGGTGTTATTAAACATTTGAAAAAGTTGAGTCAAGACAATATCAAGTCAAGAATATCATTCTTTGAGCTCTTTGAGGGGTATCTTTATCGTATGTGGACACAGTCTAAAGACTTGAGATCCGATGGGGTGACTAATGACTCTAACAAGTATTTTCGAATGAATGATGTGCTGTGGACGATTCCAGTAGAACTTCGAGGCACCTTTTTGGTTCTTCTTCTTTCTCTAGTAATGTGTGTGGTCAAAAAGTATCACATCGGGGTATATCTCGGGGCCCTTTACTTGCTCTCATGGGACTATGTGATCTATCAGCCCTTTGTATTTGGAGTGATGATGGCCCAAAGTTACCATCAGGGACATGTGGCTAAGTGCCGTGTTTTCTTTCAGCGGAGTAGGTCTGCTCAGGCTCTGGGAGGTGTCTCATTTCTGGTCATATGGCATATTGTAGGCAGTTCAGGGATATTTAATGGTGCAAACTCTATCCCAGCAAGGTGTATTGAGGCTTCTGGGCTGCCATTTAACCCCGATGTTACCAGTACAAACTTGCAAATCCTCCTGGCATGTGTAGTGGTGGTTCTTGTTCTTGCTTGCCCGCCACTTACTTATTTATTCAACACACCACTTGCGCAGTTTATGGGTCGTATCTCCTTTTCACTGTATCTGATCCACATGCCTTTGTTGTATTTAATTTTCAATCCTATAGTTACACATCTTAACTCCTTTGCTGGCCTCTCCTGGGAAGCTTCAATGTATTTCGCCCTGCCCCCGTATTTTCTTGCCACAATCCTTTTAGCCTGGGTTTTTCATAATGGCGTGGAAAGGCACACGCCCAAAATGAGCAAATATGTTTCAAGCATCTTCCTTGAAGAATAAAAATTGAATTAGTTTATTATAACTTGCCTGTATATGTATATTCATTCATCTTGCGAGTTTATAAGATAAAGGACTAGAAAGAAAGAAAGAAAGAAACTTCTGTTTTTCAAACTCGAAACAGTTACAATGACAATAAAAACAAGTTTATTAGCTGAAATAAAATTAGATGATTAGAAGAAACCACAGCCAGAAACGAGGTAATTGTAGCACAAAGGGAGTGATATGAGGCTTCCACAATGCAATTGAAGCTGTTTGAAGCCAAGAAATAAAGTCAAGCTGAAGTACACTAGAAGTAATGGTTAGTGGTACTAGTTTATTTAGTATTTTGAAGTAGCATAGCGAGAATGGTAATGTAGTGATGCTCAAGGAAAAAAAGAATACAGTTGTGAGTTCGCTTTCTTGAGTGATGTTTAATACTCATACTTTTTTCTATGTACAGTTACAGGCTCGTCTGCCTTGTCACCAAACACCAATGCACCAGCCAGTTTGGAGCCGACGGACATTATGCTCTGGTCGTGTCTATTGTCTTTGAATCCAGACCCCGGGAGACCCCCTGCTTTGTTGTATTTATCGGTGATGAGCATTGGATCCTTCAACAGGAGTTTAGTGAGATGGTCATAAAATTCAACAGTTGCCTTTGTTTTCTGGATAATCAGGCGTCCCCCTTCTCTCTGATAAGAATCTGCAATGCTTTTGAGCTCTTCCATGGTCCTGTTTTGGGGATTAAAGTAGGGATAGCTTGTAAAGGCGTCAAATATCGCTTTCGTGGTCCAATGTTTCTCTGGAAGACCTATTCTAAAGGCTGCAATGTTGGGGCCCTTGTTATGGTCTTTCACAATTTTCAATCTTCTTTCCAGCATCTTTCTGGACTTATCATTGGCGTGGATAACATCTCCACAATCCGAGTAGTACATGAAATCCCCGTACTCCATATCTTGGAGAACCCTCATGATGGTGTGGTACTTCCATACCCAATATCCCCCTCCTCTCTTTTGCGACATTACCATATCGAGCCCCTCCATAAAGGAATCCGCCAGTCGACCACGACAATACAACTCTACCTGTGAGAATCCAAATGCCGTTCCCTGTGCGACGTGTCTGGCGAGGCATTTGTAGAATTTATCATCCCCATAGGTCACCAGTCTTGTGCGTGACAACAAAGGAAACTTCTCTTTGATGCGAGCAGAGAGACTCTCAGTGATGTTGCTGTACGTGTGCTCATTCCCATGTCCACACACTTGCATGGAAGCATTGTTCGAGGTTTTGGTCGCCCAAAAGACATTCTGTGACTCGTCCATCAGTGGATCCCTCTCCTTTACCTTCTCTGGGCCCAGACTGTTGTTCATTTCACCATATTTACTGTCAGTTTGCTGCCCCTTTCCCACTGCAGATACGTTCACGCTTCGTGTTTTGCTGATGGTGGCAACTTCAGCAAACGAGTTGAGAGTTGATGAATAAAACAAAAACAGACCAACGAATGTAACCGCTGCCACTATCACGAAGCCAGGATTCTTCCTCCACGGTTTAGAATTAGACATCACTAAGCTCATCCTATATATATATATATATACAATTCCTCTTCTTCTCCTTCCCCCCTGCTCTCTCTCTCGCTCTCTCTCTCTCTCTCTGCCTGTTCTCTAGATCCTTCTTATAAATAATACAATACAAAATCTAAATCTTGCGTTAAAAACATTTATATTACAGGCATAGTACATTTATATAAAATACAGTATATTTCAGTGCAATCGGGTGGGTGGACTGTAGTTACACTCACTTTACGCAATCCGAGGACTTCTTTATTGCTCGGGTGTTTTAACACTGGGAGATGGAGACATCTGATACTTGACAGTTTACAGTTCAGAGGGGTTAATGTCAGGACAGGCATCAGTAATATTGGGGTTAGCTAGTGTATGATTGGAGGGGAATATTTTGACACACGGGTATTGGCAGTGTACATGTCACTGCTACTGTGTTCCATCAATGTATATAAGCAATTCTGAATATTTCAGTGTTTTTAAACAGGGTCTGGGGGCATGCCACACGCGTACGCTTCTTGTTTTGGCGCAGTTATTTTTTGTTTTTGTTTTGCTGTATATTACTGTAACTACAGTAAATTGTGACTAGGGGAAGTACTTCTCGACTCTTGAGTCTGCATGAAGGCAGCTAAATTTTATGTAGAAGATAATCCTCAAGGAAAGGGGCTCATTGACAAATTAGTAACTTTTGAAACAAATGACCTGAAGGCTAACAGATTGGAGATGCATCATACAAAGCCGCGAAGAAAGAGGTCTTGGTGATGGTGGGGGAGCCTGTAGGTGGCCGTGGTGGTGGGAAGGCGCATCATTTGCTGCTATCAAGGCTGCTATGCAAGTGGCAAGGAGTATAGCATGGAAAGGGCCATTAAAAAACAACATCACTGAAGAGTGATACTGTAGCCTTATAGCCACTTCGTAAGCTGGTCCGAGATGCGAACAGTATGTCCAACTACATAGTTCAAGCACTTCCTTGCGCTTCCTTTTGTTTGTGACCTGCACCTACGGCTGGAACAAAACTCTCTTTTCTTCTTCTTCTTCTTCTTCTTCTTCTTGCGGCTTGCCTCACAAGACATATTGTTCGCCATTTTTATATTCAAAAATGCAGGAAAGACAGATCACATCAGGACTTCATGAGAGCAACCAAAAATAAAAACTGATTAAGAGCGTGTATCTCCTCGGCAAGATGGTCGTTTTCAGAAACTCAAAAGCCACAAGGTCCGGGGGCACATTATCAGATTCTCCTCTGAAATGTTTCGCCCTTTTTCTCAGTAAAAGAAAGTTATTAATGATATGCGCAGGGCTTCGGAAGCTATAAGCTATTAGCTCATCTCAGTTAGGGAATATGAAGAGGTTAGCCAAGTCTCTTCTTCCAGTTCGGCTTTGGGAAACACCTTTCAAGCACCCTGACAAGTGACGTCCTATTTGCTCAAGGACCATTTGCCTCGTGTTATAAAAGTTTTCCGGTGTCACGTGGGTTACGGTGTGGTGCAAGGGACGCTATCAAGGAGTACTATATTTTCCCTTTTTTGAGAACTCCTTGGGACGCTATATTCGCAGCTACCCTAAATTTGGTTATATTCTCTCTCACATCATGACTAGTCTGTGAGATTTCCCTGCTGGATTTTATGACTCATATTTTTATAATTTTCTATGTACTTTTAATAATTAATATCAACTAGACCGTATATAGCAATTTTAGTAAATGTTATAATTAAAAAGTTTATTTATATTATTAGATGAGGGCGAAGGACAGCAGTTAAGTGGGAGAACACTGGGCTAATCACAAAGAGGAGTTACGAATGAAGGTATTAGAAGAGTAGGAGAGACAAAAAGAGAAAACAACTGACAAGAAGAGTAAGGAAAAGGAGGGGATTTTCAGCAATGAAAGAACACTAGATATTCATTATTATGAGATTTAGAGATTTGGTGAACTTTATAGCAAGGTAGGAAGCGAAAGCGCAACTAGAATTTGGAATGCACGGGAAAGTAGACGGGCGAAAGGGTGAACAGCCGGAAGGGGTAGTGGGTGTTGGGGAAGGGTCATTGCCTGGTGAGGCTGGAGAAATTTCCGGGAGGGAAGGGAGCATCGGGAAGAAAAGCGCGTACGTGCGAATTGGTAAAGGGACGGTCGCAGTTCTAGCTTTGTTCCTTTGTGCAACTATATGTGTAGTAGGTGTACTTTTATATATTTCAGAGGTGAATGACAGGGACTCTGAATTGGAGAAAACATTTTATGACAGAGCAGCACAATACGCGTCGAGTATCCAATCGTCTTTGCAAATATCTTCAGAAACTTCGCGGCTTCTTTCGTCGTATTTTGCGGCGGAGAATAGCGCCCAAAGTACGAAAGTGTATGGGACCCAAAGCGCGTTTAGCGAGTTTGGAAGTGCCCTTCCAGAAAGTAACACAGCTGTGTCCGCCTATGTTTGGGCCCCGTATGTTCCTGCAGCAGAGGTAAACCAATTCTTGACAACCGCCCAAACCCATTGGAATGATTTAAGTCTGCAGATAATGGAACAAACGGTGGTGGATGGATCAACGGTAGAAGTGCCTGCAGAAAACAGGGATTTCTATTTCCCATTTTATCTGCGCGTACCATGGACGGATAGAGTCAAACGTCTGCTGATGGTGGACTTTTACATTTCGCAACAGGCGACTATTCAGAGTGCGATTGGTCAAGATAAATTAGCTGTCACGAGTAAATTCTATTTGAATGCGGTGGGTGGAGTGGGTATTAGCCTGTACGACGCTTCGATTCCTCTCGCTATTCGTCAATCTAACGCTTCTTATGAAACTAAACTCCAGAATACTTTTGGAGTCGTTGTATCGCTCTTAAAATTCCAAGATATGGCAACTACAGGCTCTCTTAAGAATCTTCCTCCAAGTGAAAACGAAAGACTTTGTTTTTATGAGGTAGGAATTGTAGATACAATTCCCTTTTGCCTTGGTTACAATAGTTCGGACACTAGTAGGTGGTACGATATCAGCACACAGGAAGATTCCATTGTTTTAAACAATGCCACCTTGTGTGAAGGGTCATCAGAAGGAAGTATTTATGTTTCCCGGTTTGAATATGGGTTGCATACCTGGTGTATTCTTGTGTTTAGTACGGAAGAAAACGTTACGGCGAGTGACAGTTTTTATCTCTGGTTCTTACTCACCATGCTTGCGTGTGCACTAGTAGTTCCAACCCTTTTCTATTTCGTAATGGCAAAAGCACTGTCGATGGTTCAATTGAGGCAAGCCTTAGATGACGAGGATTATAAGAGGCGAATGGCAGAGCAATCAAACACCCGAAAGCGTAATTTCATCTCCTATATATTTCACGAGGTGCGAGTGCCTTTTAATTCGGTGTATATGAGCGCAGAGTGGTTGCTGTCACAGAGAGAAAAATTCAATAATGACGAAGAAAAGTACTGCGTGGAGGCTATATATCAAAACTCAAATATTGTGCTAACAATTCTCAATGAGGTTCTCGATTTTGAAAAAATTGAGGAAGGAAAGATGGCTATGAAAAAAGAGTTCTTTCTACTGAAGTCTTTCTTGAGCAATTCGGCGGTGTTATTTGCAGAGAGTGCGGCCTCGAAAGAAATCAACCTGTCATATCAATGGAGTGAGGATCTTTTACAAAACTTGGAAATTTTTGGAGATGAAGTAAGACTTTTGCAGTGCCTCAACAATTTGGTTTCTAATGCATTGAAGTTCACTCTACCCAAGGGAAGTGTAACTATTTCCGCAGATATTGTTTTTGGGGACAAAGGAGCCTCACATCCCTCTAACGTCAATATGCCTTCGAATAGCTCAGACTATGGCGATGTTGTCGTCCGCTTGGCAGTCAAAGACACTGGGGTGGGGCTAACAGAGAAGGAAAAGAGAGTTTTGTTCCAGCCGTATGTGCAGGTCACAAACAAAATGGCTAATACTTCTGAAATGGGGACTGGCTTGGGATTGTGTATATCGAAAAATATAATGCAGAAGCACGATGGAACAATTCACGTTGAGAGTGATGGGGTAAATGGATCGACATTCACACTAGAGTTAGTTTGCCCTTATCGAATGGCCTCCTCATCGCATAGCACAGGCGATTCTTCGTATGCCGTTTCAGCGCAGCAAAGTCAGCCGTCTGAATATAAAATTAGCATTGATGAACTAATGAAAGCAAAAGAAGAGGCGGGGATTAATTGTCCTATTGGTGAAATGCAAGTAGAAATGAATACTGAAGAACCGGAAATCTCAACGCAAGAAGAAAGCTGTAAAATTCCCTCTGCTAAAGCATCTCAACGTGACCGGAGTCGAAAAACTATTCTTATTGTGGAGGACCACCTGGGCACAAGAAAGGTAATGGGGATGGTGCTCAGGGGTGCCAGCTACACAGATGTAGAATACGCATGTAATGGGAAGGAAGGTCTTGATATGGTACTGAAGCGACATGAAGCAGGAGAAGACTACGGTGTAATTCTGATGGATAATATGATGCCTGTAATGACAGGACCAGAGTGCTGTCAATGTATTCGTTCCCAAGGGGTTCAGGTACCCATTATCGCTTGCAGTGCGAGCATCATGGCTGAAGAGAGGGCTGTTTTTGAAAATAGTGGGGTAGATGGGTTTTTATCAAAGCCTGTAAAGAAGGCGGATCTAGTATACGAATTGGGGAAGTATATGGACTAAGAAATAGTAGAACAAGAACCGTAACTTCCCAATTTTCCACTGGATGTTGAAATAAAAGAGTAATGATGGTGACTGGTGTAGTTTTACAATATCAACCTCAAGGGGACATGTTGATGATATTGCCAGGCTCCGGCCAGGCGCCGAAGGACAAAGACACATCAGCGCACAGTATAAACTTTGGATGTTTTTTTGACGACCACAGTAATAAACTGCGAGCAACTGGGAAACCTTAGAGACAAGAGACTCAAGTCCGAAGTATGCTAAACAGCTAAAGTATACAAAAATATGAAAATTAGGAAAGAAAAAAAAAAACGATCCACGTGGGTGGGAAGAAGTGCACCACGTGAAAATCTAAAAATAGAACTTGTTTTAAAAGGGAAACAAACATATTTGAAATAAATGTTTAGAAGAATTAGGGAAAATAATGAAGAGGAGAAGAGAGAAAAGAGGGGAAGGGGAGTTTGGAATGTGTTGGCTTGGACTTTTAGTCGCTCTTGAGGTGGGGGAGGGAGCAGAGAGAAAGATTTAGAGACAAGGACTGGGAGACGGGGAGGTTTCCCGATCAAAATCGTGTGAAGAGAGAGTTAGTTGTTTATTCATGAAGAAATTATGAATAGCTGTGGTTGGGATTCTCTCTGGATGTTGTTTATTCGTTTAGGAACTGGATCGAGGGATTAATTCTCACGGAAGCTTGGTGTGGATATGGACGGGGAAGATTTAGGTGAAGTATCCAAAGACACAGGGGTGGGTGCAGTGGATGTACAAGATGAAAGCGACACTGTATCTTTATCCTCCCATTCTCGTGTGGGATCTGAAGTGGATTCAGGCGCGGGCAGTAATAGTCGCAATGATAAAAAGACAAAAGGAATAGAAGTAGGAAGTGACGGGGAGACACGAAGGGAGGGACGGGCCAGCCCAAGGGATAACAGGGGCTCAACAGAAAACATTCTACATAGGTCTGAGATGGATTCTGCCGCTAATAAGAAAGAAGGCAAAAAGAAAAAAGATGAAGATGTGACTCGGAAGCGATCGAGTGGAGCGGGGTCCAGTAAACAGCGGCATCTCAACTCCTTGCGAGAGTTTGACAGTCAGGATTTGGATGATGGGGACGGGAGTATTGGGTACAGGCATAACTCTAATTCGAGTTTGCTTCAATCTAAAAGGAATGATGTGCCAACAGAGGGAATATTGAAAAAGTCGTCCGTTGGCCAGGGAGGGGGTGTTGGTGTCGTTATCAATGGTCAGAGTGTGTGGAAGGGGGGGGCCTCCGATTATGCGAGCACCGATAGCGATGAAAAGCAAGTTCAGTTTGAAAGGAATGATATGTCCAATGGTAAAAAAGTTGCGGATGATGGAGATTTGGCAAATATCAGAGAGTCTCCTGATGAGAATGATGCGAATCTTTGTCCTCATTC
>PDIM01010322.1:6908-28453 GCA_002811675.1 Ichthyosporea sp. XGB-2017a
ACTTCTTGGTTTGATTGATTTTTTTTTTGTAATATATTATTTCAACAAACCAATGTTCCAGCTTCCGCACTCCTTCTTATTCGCCAATGATTTGGGCACCGTGTTCCAGGGAACGATGCTGGAGTTTCCTGGTAGATTGCTCAGTTGGTTAATCAGCTGCTTATCCTACCCAATGTTCAGATTTGTTAGATTTCCTCATTCTGCGGAAGAAAATGGGCCAGACGTGATTGGAATCATTTTCTGGATTGTTGTCTGCAATTCCATTTCACTGCGATTGTATGGAGATTCAACAAAAGTTGGGACAAAGAAATAAATTAACTTTTACAATCTTAATTTCCTTGACAACTATTCCTCTTTTCCCCTTTTTTACTTTCATTAATTTATTCACTTTCAAGAATGCATCCCAAGCCTTCTATCACTTCTTGTTTGACAGCGACAAGTCCTTAGACTGGCTCTCCAGTTGCTTATACTCGGTCCTATACACCTTTTCCATTTCATGATATTCTAAGCTTTCCTGCCGCGATAACTTTCTCGGAGCAGATGCATCACGACATTCCTCCTGATTACTAAAGAACAGAAGTGTTGGCATCAGCTTGTTTTTTACAATATACTCCTTTGCTTCAGTCCATGTCTTGCCAACTTCCTTGACATTGCTATCGTCAATAGACTTCCAGCACTGTTCTCGCTGTTTATATGCCAATGCAATGTAATGGCGACCATAGAAGCACACAATTGTCTGCACCGGAAGAAGGCATCGTTCCCGTGAGACTTCTTCCAACCCATTGTACAGAATATTCAGGTCTATATATTCAGGTAAGACGCTCATAATCTTCTTTATCTGTTCTTTGGAGGTGGAGAAGCTGTCCCACATAAGCGACACTGTGTATACCAGTGGGACTGAGTTCAAATGGCGCTGGTACGAAACAGTTCCCGAGCACCCTTCTTTTGTACACTTTTGCGGAGTACAGTCACTTGCTTCCAGTAGCACCTGACAAAACTTATTGCAAGAGCCATCATCCTCAATCACCCGCCCTTCATTGTACTTTCCTAGAGTTTTGGCCCTGTCATTCCCGTCTTCGTTTTTGATCTTATGAATAATTCGACGATACCACCTATCTTTCTTTTTTTCTGTAGTAGGAGTGGCCGCTCCCGAGCACGGAGACGACTCAGGGCACCCACACTCTTCAGGAAAAAGCTTATCTTTCAGTGCCTCCAAATAAAGGGCACCGAGAAAGTCGGAATTCATTGTAAAATCAGATGGGTCAGAGGCGTAATTGCAAGTATCACAAAAGCCAATACGAGTGAACCAAATTCCAAACACTCTCTGCGTCAAGCATCCATGATTGCACTGCATTCCTTCCTGGCAACCGTCTGCACCTGTCGCATTGCAGTGCAATCCATCTACCAGTGCCTGATAACATTCTGCTGCGTCCTCCATTGTACCCCAATGGAACCGACCCTCGTTTGACTTGTTCAGCGCTACCCGAATGGCATCAGCTTTAATCTTTATATTTTCCCCCCTTTGCATTTTAATGAACATGTGCTTAATGGCACAGAAAATACACGCCAAACTTTCGTCCACGCAGCTATCCTTTCGGGCGCCCTCCTCCACATCACTGTCACCCCCTGACGGGAAAGCACAATCGTCCCTGTGTTGTTCTATGCTGTCCATAAAAGCCTTCCTGAACAATCGCAGATGATACATAGACTGTATCACTGCATTGATATAACAGTTATTCTCCCCAGCGCTGTTATCCAGTCCAATAATCCGGGATCCCCTATACAAACTCAACCGCGTCACTTGCCTACCCCTCCCTTTCTTAAAAAACGACAGCGGCGGTGTAGCACGGGTGTGTTCCTCCTCCTCCTTCCCACGAGGAACAGAAGAAGGAGAAGAACGAGCAGGAGGCCCTTGAGGTGAGCTATGACCAGACATAATCCCCAAATCCAACAAAACAGCAACGTCAACTACGCCCGCTTTGTACAAGTTGCGTCGTCCAGGCAGCCTGCCTATTTATTAATTTATTTATTTTTTATCCTATCCCATTTAATTATCAAAGTCGCATTTCTGAGGGTCTATTTTAGCCTCTCGGATTGTTGATTATACATTGTCGAGCGAGCTTGCGAGCGATTCCTCCTTACTGATCGACAATTTAAATACACTTTTAGGGCGTCCTCTGATTGGCTCCTGGAATTTGGGCTACTATCTATAACCCTAAAGAAGAAAATGGCGAGCGAGCCGACCTTTAGGTCATTGCAATTTTATGGGAGTTCCCATAGTAACAGTTAGGGTTATGGATGAGAGTGCTGTTTCATAGAATTTACGCCCATTTTCCCGCCCTTTCCTTAGTTTTGCATTTTGTTTTTGATTTCTTTTTCAACAATGGCAAAAGCCAATCCCTTCCTGTCCTTCTCCCATTCATGAGCTAGAATATAATTTCGCCTCTTCAAACTGACACATTGCATCATGCATGGACACTATGAAGTATGAACTCGAACTATCAATTGTCTGCATTTGGCAATGACCGTAGGCCATTGTTTTATTCGAATGAAGGACTTACGAGCATAGGCACAGGGACTACCGAAATGGCTGTTTATTGAAAAACCAGAACTGGTTTACAGATAGCGGTAAGTGGGTGACCCCGGGTGATCCTTACTTGTATTTCTGTTCCAATTACGAAGCTTCTTCTTCAGGCACCCCCAAATCCAATATATCTTCCACCATCTCCTCCGCTTCAAGTTCCTCTACAACCTCTTCCGGCACTGAGGACTGCTGGTAACGGGCCTCACCCGATCCATCCCTAGAATCCCCCGCCGAGAAGACGCTTACAGGGTTCGTTGTTTGTACTTTTTCTCCTGAAATCGACACACACAGTTTAGAATCAATTTGCCCCCCTCTTTCCTTTTCGTCCCCTTCTCCCACTTCATTTGAATTGATCATCTGGGAAATGCGTGTATCTTTATGCTTCATCATGTTCAGAATATCGGACAAATCAACGCTGCTCTTACTCCTCCCTTCACTTATCCCCACACTGAGCTTTTTAGAAGCGATGGATGCGCTACTTTCTTGTGTGTTAACCTTCCCCTCAACTTCCACGTAAGGGGGCATGTGGGGCTCTTTCGATGAAGTTATCGCTCTTGCGTTTCCCCCATTAATGACCAAAGTGTTTTTTCGCAAAACTTCACCTTGGATAGTTTCAGAGTTGATGACATTTATGTCCATTTGGGACACCACCACGGACTCACACATATTTAAAATAGCAGCGCGATAGGAATGGCGAATTTTTCTTAAACTGTCACCCTCAATATGATTAATGCCACCCCCATTTAATTCCAACTCACTCATAAAGTAATGGGAGAGCAACATGATGGGCTTTTTGCTCTTTAGTGCCTTTAAAAAGGTCCTCAGTCTAATGTAGAATTCCAGAAGGACGGTGTCTTCTTCCAATGCTTTGTAGTCCACCATGTCACCAGTCTCGTTATATGTGCGATGATTATGCTCTGCAATTTTGCTCAAAATCTCATCTTTTTTCTCAACTGAGACAAGGCACTCGTCCAAAGCGAGTATAATTTCCTTCCATGCCATTCTCTCTCGAACAGACATTAACAGCTCAGTTCCGCCGTCTTTAGCACTGCTTCTTTGATTGCGATTTCGAACAGATGAGCGATGTGCTGCAATTTTCCCTAGCTGATTGCTACCGAATGCTGAGCTTTCGTCCAACGATGCAATGGAGTTCTTCTTCACCTCATGCCCCATGAATGAGGCACGGATAGTTACGCTACCTCTTCGAACACCAGAGTCACCAGACATTCTATCGGTCATTACATTTGCTTTGAAGCCAGTTCTTTGACAGTGGTTGCTCGATAACGGACTGGAACCTTCTTTTTCATTTCCGCCACTGTAGTTTGCAAACATTTTGTAAAACCAGCCAGCGTCCCCAAACGTGTGGGAGATTTCGCAATTAGAGTCGTTTGGCGTGGTTGCAAGTGCTCTAATTTCTGACCTTCGGTGCTTTGTTGCATACATCATGCTCTTTAAAATGTCCTTACCAGACCGTGCCCCAATGGAACTTTCCAACACCAGCGGAGCTTTAAACGAGCATATTGTAATCAATGCTATCAGTGAAATGAGAAAAACACTTGCAATGATGAGTGTTGGAATGAAGCCGTCGCCATCGAAAGAATCCTCCATTATGATAAGAACAAGCAATGCAATGCTGTTAATAACACCGACAACAAATCCAACAGCACCCCAATAGTTTGCTGGAAGAAAAATGCATGGTTTCCCAAAAACACATATATAGGAGCAAAAGGAAAAAATTAAAATTAAAATAGAGAGGTAAAGCGCGGGTACAACTGCAAAAAACACCCTTCCAATAACCATAGTTGTCTTCACAGCAGTTAACATTAAGATATATTTTGGGTTGAATCTTAGCTGAAGAGTTTGGCAATCCGAAAACTCTTGCCACATGTAGCAGGTATAAGAGCTCAAGGGGATATATACTATAAGCAATGTAAAAGAGACAACGAGCATTACCCAGTGCTTTGTAGTGAAGCATATCATGCAATCTAACTGCGGTACGTAAAGATCTTCATATTGAAATGATATGCCCCCGTCCGGAACACTGCCCACGCTAGTCAACGTGCTATCTACTAAATCTATATATGTAGTGTTATACTTTAATTCACTAATGTAGTGGCAGTTCATTGCTGTTGATAAAAGAGTTAGAGCTGGTATATAACCAGCCGACGAATATATAAGCAAAAATGTAGTGCACGGGGCGATAAAAAACTTCCCGACGGTTGTTTTCTCAATAACCGCATCAAGCTCAAAGTACAATATGATGGAGTACACTATATATAAAATGGTTAAGAAAACAATGACCCAATAGAACCATACTTCTTCTATTGTTCCTGAAGCAAATTCTATGAGTATATTAAATCCAGAATTCCAGTCCCATTCAGTACGCGCAACAAGAGGCACAGTCGCAAACTGTATACCTTCGAAAGCAAGAGCCACAAAACGCAGATAATTCTGGTCTTGTCTCTTTAATTCATATACAGTGAATCCATCCCAGAAATCTGGATCATCTTGCTCAATTTGTGGAAAGCGTGAAGTAAGTGACCAGAAGCTCAAATCAACTCTCCAGATGTATGTCGTAACTATTATCCAAGTCACAAGAGCCGTCATCTGAAAGAGCAACATCGAGATCGATCCTTCTTCATATTCATCAATGGCAAAGTCGAAATGCCACAAGTACGATTCGGCTAACCGATATTTTTCCGAGCAACTCCGCTGGTCTGCTGGAAGAAATGTATTGCAACTAGATCCTCCCCAAGCAAAGGATGAGCACGAACATGTGCTGTTTGAAAGGCATACTCCATGGTAACATCCAGATGGGCACAATAAAGTCTCGTCAACATCAGTTACGCGAGGTAAAGGGCAATTGCAATCAGCAGGAAGTTGCAACGGGTTTGCATAGGGTGGAGGAACAGAGATACTTAGATTTGCATGCCTCACCATATACCATCTTAGAACTTCTTGCAGGGTTTTATCATATTGAATCAGATCAGGTACATTCGCTGAACCAAATGTAAACTCATCTCCCCCTCCAGTTAGAAATGAACTGGCGCAAATTGTGTAATATACCTGCGTATCAATCTTGCGATATCCGAGAGGCCCTTTGATAGTTTGACTCTCAACGAAAACAGAATGCACTCGACTTCCTGGATCATCGTTCGAATTGTAATAAACATGGGCGCCAGAATAGTGCAAAAATCGCCCTGTCCCACCATTGTCAAACGCTTGCGAAATAGACTCTGAGGATTTGTTTCTTACCACTTTACTAAGGCCATTCTCCATAAGCGCCAAAAGGTCCTTGCCAGTGATATTCGATCTCTTGATAACATCATTGAACGGGAATGCTTTGTATAAGTCCGACAAAGTAAGATTGCCTTCCGACAAATTAGCACGTATAGAGCCCCCGTTGGTAATTGCGATATCACAGGGTTTTCCTGCAAATATGGCATAATCGTATAGGGCCTTTGTGACCAATGAGCCTGTTCTGCATTCAGTGAAACGGCACACTTCAGGGTTGCCATGCATAAACTTATTATTATATCCTATCACTTCGCTGATAACGGCATTCATTTTGGACTCCCTGTTGACAACAATTGCTTCCACAGTCGCGTCTGGTTGAGTGCATCCGACTTCCAAAGTTACACCAGAGTTTGCCGCCGCTGCACATTGCAACACGGGCGATATTAAATTCCGACTTCCGGGTGTCGTCAAGTCCAACGTAGCTTGTTTTGTGGCTTTATCCACTTGCAGGTCTAAGACACCAATCGTCCCCGAGTAGGGAGCACCCCCAACAATCAATATTCCCTTATTTTCAGGTCTACTAAGCTGTACTGGATGTGGTTGGTCTTGTATTCCATAAAAAGGCGAGTTTCCGGTTTCCGTGCCTTGGAACTCATAGGTGTACAACAAAACATCCACGTTCAGTTGCACAACAAGCTCTTGGTCTACCACATGCTCCCCAAGAAACCCTGTCAAGAGACATACCACAATATCAATATCAGGATTCTGAGCTTTCATGGTGGCCACGTTATTGTTGATGCTCGTCACAATGGGCTGCGGCTCAAGAATAGATGTCCCATTGACCTCACAGGCCGTAATTTGACACAGATTGGGATCAACAAAAGACACCACACCTACTTTAACAGACGGGGAGGAGCCAGCTGCAGAGCCGGGGACCACAGCGGTCAAAACAACAAACTGCGACATCAACGACCAAAACTCATTGGCCAGTAGTGCCCCAAATTTAAGGTTACTTGCTACCATTTTTGTTTGCAGTCCCGATGGTGCAAGTTTTAAGCCTTCCAAAAGATTACTAACCCCTGCAAGAAAGTCGTCCTGTCCAATGCCAATAACATCATACTTCAAATGATGGAAATACTCAATGGCAACCTGACCAAGATCAATTGTGTCAAGCAATCCTACTGACCGGTGCTGACCACAGTCCACCGTCAATGTTGGTATGGACTTTCCAGTGGCGTCTTGTTTCTGAGAGTTGATTTCTGAGGCCAGATACGGCAAACCTCCATAACGACGACCGAAATCACTCTTTCTTTTATCATAGTTTCCCTCTATTGAACCCGTAAATATGATTCGTAGTGGGGTAGTTGCTGCCTCCACCCCAACAGCCCTCCAACCCCAGAAGCTCTGTAGACCATTGTCATGATAGCTGCAGAGCGAGACAAGCAATGCAACAAATAATATGTTGCCTCCTCGCCAAACGACCGTACTGCACTTCATTTGTTTTTTAGTCAAAATATTGACTGTCTCATTTCTCCTTAGTTACAGTTGATTTATACAATATTTATATAAAACATAGAGCTATTTACCTCAAAGCCTGGGCTGCTTTAAGATTTATTCCACCACTTTCCTTATGCAAAGCGTCTCGTTTGCTTTCAAATCTGTCTGTCCTCCTAGCTAGGCCTTTCTTTTCTACCTAGCTACAGTAGTGTCTGTGCTTCTACCTATAATCGTCTATCGGTGCGATAAACTTCCTCCGCACGCGCTTCAAACTAAATACCTATTTAGGGTACCTAATTCCCATCATCTATCCTGCGTAACAATGAGCTGAACTGTATCAACCACTTCCTATACCTTCCCCGGCCTTCCTTTCAATGCGACTCTAAAACAGCTACATAAAAGGCAAGTGCGGATACCTAAAAAGGCAAGGCCTCCTTATATGGAGAAGGATGGGAGGTCTAGTCGAACTGAGATTCCTTGGGAGGATATAGAGGCACTGGAGCCCACCCCTGATCACCCCGTCGATCGGATCCATCAAAGTCGCGAGTCTAGAGAGCTATACACAGCCAGCTGCTAAAACGGACTTGTGGACTGCACATGCCCTTTTTGTTGTTGTGTTGTCTGTACCTTTTTTGTTTTTTGAGATTTTATTGTAGTGTAACTATCAACTATTGTAAGCTACTTTTTGTTTTGTAAGGAAGCGGAAAACGGAAGAGTTAGTGCTTTACTGATGGATTGCAAGGAATAGGAATGATGTTAAGGAAAGTGTCACACCTGTTTCCTCGTGCAGCTTACTCATGTGGTCCTTTGCGTGTACAGTCTTACCCCCGTCCTTTGTGTTGCAGCCCTGCCCTTAACAATGCTGACTTTTTTTGCTCATATCCAATCTCGCCTGTGGTGCGTTGTGGGAGATTGTATGGGTCCCAAGTGGGGGCGCAGAGGATCGGGGAAGAAGAGCAAACACAGCTCACCCTTGCTATTCTTAAACCTGATATCTCTTCGCATCCAGTCCGTGTGGCTCACATATTGAAGCTTATTAGAACAGCAGAGACCAGTATCCCTATGGATGCTGCGTCAACTGATGCTAATGCCATGCTGCAGCCCCCTACTGGGCTGGGATTTGAGATTGTCAGGCAAGGCCGCTTTCAATGGTCCCGAGAGGAGGCCCAAAAGTTCTATGAGGAACACAAAGGTCGATTTTTTTATGGAAGGTTGGTTGATTTTATATCAAGTGGGGAAATGACTGCCCTTGTGCTTCGTCGCAAAAACGCAATCAAGGAATGGAGACGCTTTTTAGGCCCCACGAGGCCCTTCCAGGCAAGGAATCTGGCCGAGTGGAGTTTGCGGGGCCAGTACGGAATCTCCGATACTCGAAATTGTGCTCATGGATCCGATTCAAATGAAAGCGCTAAGCGTGAAATTTCCTTATTTTTTCCAGACTTTAACGTGGACGCGGAGTGGAAGATATGCGAGGAAATGGACCGTTGTGAGGGGCGAGGGAGAAAGGACTCTGGGACTGGGGTGGATGGTAGAAGTGATGGTCACAATGGAGCGGTGTCAGGTGGGGCAAATGCGAATGAGTGTAAGGAGCACAAACTCAAAGTTTTGAACTTGTATCGCCGCCTTCTTAAAGCGGCTCAAAGGATGCCCACAAAGACTCGTCGAGATGCCATTATCGGGCAAATCAAGGCAGACTTTCACATGCATCGCCACTTGAGAATGGATAATGCTACAGAACAAGAGAGTATTAACACACAGTTGCAATATGGGGAGATTTCGATAGAGAACATTCTTGTACAGGCTGATCATCTGAGTCAGTTGCTGGAAAAGGGGGAAGATAAGCTGATGATACCCATCAATATATATGACCAGCAGGCTGTGTCGCACCCAAGAAAAGTAGTATCATCGTCATCATCATTATCATCATCATCATAGTAAATGAAGGATATAGGTCCTTCGTTTAGCTTAATTTAATTTAGTGTACAATAGTACACAGCGGTCACGTTGTCATTATATGTTTGCAGCCTCGTATACTGTTGAGACTTAGTTTGGGTGACAATATGTAAAATAGGTGAGATGAATAAACACTTAGATAAATTGCACCTTTGTGCAGAGTTTGTTCGTATTTTGTTAGTGCGTTGACGATATTCTTTATTTTTATTGCCAAAGTCTGTGCCTCTTGTGATACGTTGAAAAATAAGTGTCTCTAAGGGAATTTTACGGGAACTATTCTTTAGCAGTTGCTTTCCAGAACATGTCTTTTGTAGTATTTGTATATTCCTTTCACAGGCCTTTCATACACGTCTGAATATATACACATCTTCCATTCCCTGGCCCAATGTCGACTTTACAAAGTCCTCTGGCATAGTAAACGATACACAACAACGGAACTATGACCAAGCAATTCTCGCAAAATATAGAATGTGTGTGTGCGTGATGAATTAATTAACTAAGAGGGTTTTATCTGCATATTGATATCATTCCCAGCCCCCGCAGAATCCCCCAGCAACATCCCCTCCAGTCCAAACAGTTGCGCTACCATCCCAGCAGTGGCCCTGATCACTGGCTTGGGGTCAAGGAAGCGTAGCCATGGGGCAGGCATCAGGAAAATGTGCTGCTGCTGCGGATGCGGATGGTGACTTGCTGCGCTGTCCTCCTCCCAAGCAGGCGCCACCTCCTCCCCCCCGGAAAAGAATCCCGACACTGAAGCGGGTGTCCCAGCACCTGTGTTGATTTTAAGAAGACTAAAGTAGTTCCACATAAAAAATATTTCCAAGGCGAGGACCGTCAGGACGATAAAGAGAATCAACAAGATATACAGAGTGCGATTCACAAAAGGGGATCGGGTTAATGGGAGTCGCCAAAACATATCGTCGCCCCTAGACAAAGAAGATCCCCTTGAGTCTTTCCTCTCCGTCCCCTGCAGTTCATTTATGCCATCCTCCAGTGTTTGTATCTCTGAATTGGCTTTTGCTATCTGTACATCAATTTCACTTTCTTCCTCATCCAAGCGAGCCAGGGCCCGCTGGATTTCCTTCACCTCTACTTTGGCCTTCCCGATCTCTTCGATTATGGATCTGAAACTCTCTGCCAGACGAATTTTGGACGATTGCTGTGCGTCAAACTCCGACAAGAGGCTACGAAGAGGGTCTGCCTCCCCCCCCTTTGCAGAGCTTTTCTGCGACATTAGTAATCCTATATTATCTGGACACACACACCCTCTCTCTCTGAGGGATTCCACCACTTAACTCACCCACACAACACAAACACTCAACGACGTACCCGGGGCCAGGCGTCCAAAACTAGAGATTGGAAACTAAAAAAACCAAAGTACACAGTGCAGCTAAGAAAATAAGGACCCCCCGCCAAAATAACAACCAAAGAAAAATAAAACCAGGAAATTCTTTTGGCGGGTCCACAAAAGAATTTTTGTTTTTTTTTTTTTTGTTTTTTTTTTGGTGTTTTTTTTTTTTTGGTTGATTTTTGTTTTAGTTGAAGCTCTCAATCAAATTGAGGATAGATCTAATACCTGCCTCGTCACTATTAGATATTATATAATTAAATCTACAACACCTAGAGAAAGATAAAGAGGGAAGGGAGTTTTGCTCTTTGCTCCTGTATATTGTATTGGTTATAATGAGCACTGGTGGCGATTATTATACAGGCGGCTCTGCCACCTCCGGTGGTGGATCTGGAGACACTGGTACTGATAAGGCGAGTATCCTTCCTCTATTCCACAGCGAATCCCTATCCAGGGGGGCATGTGGAGGAGGGACCCCAAAGGCCACCCGTGTGCAGGATATTGCATTGGTCAAAGTGAAAAGCAGGCAGTCTTATTGCTTGAGAGTGTCCCTGGGGCGGATTATCATGTTGCTGGGGGCTGTGTCCATCCTGTACGTGCTTTGTGCGGCGTATTTCCTGGGTTTATGGGAGACACGCATGGCTATTGTGGATATCAGGGGGATCGAGGTTGTCAATGCGGGTATCGAGAGGGCTGCAGGGGATGGGGAGTTCCAGCTGAGAGGGGGGCGCTCTGAGCGAGGAGAAGAAGGGATGGGAAATATGGTGATGAATAAGGACTTGGTGGAGAATAACAACAGAATCCTTGATGATAGTGAAGGAGAAGCACAAGAGGAGTTGGAAGAGAAGACGACAGTTGGTGTTGGTAAGGGGGGTGGTTTTTACTTTAAAGATGGATCTATAAGAAGGTATTTAAAGAAACAAATGGAAAGGGCTTCAGCGTTTGGCAGTGGTATGAAAGCGCGAAAAGAAGATGATTTTAATGGGGAAGATAAAAGTGGGTCACGGGGTTTAGATCAACAGTTGAATAGTCAACCTGAGAGTGTTATGAATTTGGAAGCAGAGGAACAAGGCCTATCTCCTGTCACATGGACTCTGGTTGCTATTCCAGACTATGATGGGTTTTCTTCATTTCCATCGTCCCCGTCCTCTCGCGGCGATGGGAATAGCCCTGAAGACAGTGAAAAACTCGGTGCTGAGAGTGGTGGAAGAGACGCCATGCCGGGGAAGCGTGCCTTTAAGTCACATCTAGCTGCATTAAGGAGCTGGTTGTGGCTGTGTGGGGGGGATGCGAGAACAAATCGGGAATGCCTTCCTCCTGAAATTGTCATATGTGACTCTGGTCGGAATTTAGCTTCTCTTAAACGGCTGGTAGAAGCTGCCGTTGGGCCTTTCATTGGCAGTTGGTCTACAAAGAGAAACGGAACATTGAGCACATTTGGAGGACGAATTTCAATAGTTCGAATGCCCACGAATCGTTTTGGAATCATAAAGGTAGGTGCTTGCATTATCTTGATTGATGTTCGAATTTGAAAATGAATGCTGCTCATTGTTATTAATTGATGCGTTTTGTTATACTTCAAATAACGCATTTAGAGGGAAAGTGTTTTCCAATATGCAGCAGCTTTGAGCACTGACGCGGCTGTAATAATGGAAGCTGATACCATTGTGCTACCCGAGTTTGGCTCCATTTTGCACACCATTGCGGGGTTAGAGTTGTTGAAGACCAAAGCAACTAATATAGTGCCAGAATTCGCAAGATTTTTAGCTATAGGTAGAAGAGTGGAAATTCCCTTGCTAAATATTCCAACGGAACTGTCTGTTGCCCACCAAAGTAAAATGAAAGGAAAAGGTGATGGAGCAGGGTCTGGTGCCGCAGATCTTCCCTGGGTAACAGAACTTCGAAAAAATGCGTTTCACATGGGTACTATAAATGTGCATAAAGGGGGAGATGTATTTCTTTTTCGCACTGTACACTCTATATTGAAATTGATGGGATGTAAAGATGCGGGGGTACATGGGATGGGCACTGCATCCTCGCTTGCGCAAAGGGCCCCTTTGGGTGTACGCTTTCCTAGCTTTGTTGTCTCCGACCACCATCATAGCCATTTACAGAGTAATGAGAAAATGCAAGGTCGTACTGAGACTGGGCTGAGTGGCAAAGATCTTTTTTATGAATGGGTAACTCTAATGGCTGTTAGACTAGCCCAGTTGAGTGAGAAAGCGCCCAAGAGGACAAATTCTCCAAAGATAGGCGCATGCACCACACTCCCCCATTTAAAGGTAGTTGATATTTCTGAGGCCGCAGTCTTGTTGCATCCTGCTCAACGGCTGTCCAATTTCGTTCAACAGAACAGTCTTCGAACTGATATAAAACTGAAAGAGAGAGCTGTTACCAAATCAGTCGAAGCCTATAATTCTTATTTGGCGTTTTTATTTCCGGGCATCTTTTTTGAAAGTATGCTTACACCTGCTCCATTCCTTGAACTGGATAGGGTAAAGTCTTTCGGGGCAGGGATAAGTAGCAATTCAAGTGAAGATTCATCCTGGCGTAACCATCTTCCCTCAAAAGCATTGTTTGATTTGGGAATTAATGGAGTGTCTGACCCACGCGTATTGAAACGAAAAGAACAAAGTGGTTCGAACGAAAAATCCGGGTCAGAAAGTGAGGCCATTGATTATAATAATACACGAAATGTTAGAGAGGGTGTATATCAGGATGCGAGAGTAAGCCGCGGCTTTCCGCAAAGTGCTCCGTATGGAATATCGCAACGATGCACTGCTAGTGGTTCTACAGCTAACTTTTGCATTGTTCAAAGAAGCACAGAGAGTCTTTTTAGTCGAGTAACAAATCGTGGCGTATCATCTACCGAGGAAAAACAGCAATTACATCTTTTAGGCATGATGCCTCCATTAGAAGAGACAAAAAGTTCCAAAGACTTGGAAAGTTCTATTTTTACAAATGAAAGGATTTTGGCTAATGGTATTTCCGTAAAGAGTTTTAATGATGCCGTGGGCATGGGTAAGGTGAACCTGGGACTGTCATTATCGTTCATGGAAAAGGTGATGCAATTTCAGAGTCAATCTTTGAATACATTTAAGCACTTGTGGCAGGTAAGTAGCATATAAGCTTTGGGTTTTGTACGGCACGAGATTTATGTTAATAACCACTTTAACCTTTCTTTTTAACAGTCTGAGATGGCCATCAGCGAATTGATCCGCCAACAAGCCAGCCAGTTTGTTAATCGCATAAATCAAGGTGATAGTAAGGAGCTCGCTCCGAACGACGACAAGATTAGAATTAATACGAATCCCTTGGTCATTCTCTTGGCCTTTAGACACTTTGAGTTTGAATTGTTGCTGAATTTTATTTGTCGGTTACAAGATCTGGCTTTAGACAACTTTGTCATAGCGGCTCTTGACATGGAAGCTTTTCATATGTGCCGACAGATGCTTTTGCCATGCTTCCCCCAATTTGAGGTGGAGGATGGTCCTCCAAACGATCATCATCGAGTGCGTGGCATAAGAAAGGACATTGGTGAAGGGGCAAAAAAGAGGCGAAAATATTTGTCAGTGCTTGCGAAGTCAGCGGACGTGTTTACTTTGGGTGAACAAGCATATGCCGCGCAGTTAGAAAAATTACACTCAAAAGTAAAGGAGCAGTTGAATAGGAACAGCGATGAAAGTGTCCTTGAGACCATTACTAAATCTACGTTTCCAGAGTGGGGAATTCTTACCCCTCTTCCCCTTCCTGGCAAACACAAGAAACAGGAGGGAAAGAAATCGCCCATGGAGACTGGTGGAAAATCTTCCAGTACACTTGGCGATGGCGCTGATGAAAATGATGAGTTGACTTCAAGTGATTTGGCAGAGGAATCTTTCAGCGATACCGAAGAAAAAGAACTTGCAGACGGCAGCAAGAACACACAGTCACCGTTTGAAGAGCTAGAGCCACATCGGAAATCTGTGGAGGTTATGAACAGTATTGTACGCATCCTTGAAGCAGTTGAGGCGCATACCCGAGTTATGTATTTCGATATATCGACCACTTTCATGATGAAGAATGGACGGTTGCTAGTGCCTCTAATGGAATCGCTGCCGTATGATGTGATCGGACTTGTGAAGCAACCTGCTAGTGGAGATGAAATCCAAAGACTTAAAAACGTTCAAAGTGAGGAAATCTCTGAGTTTGCAAAGGCTGAGGTTGAACTACTGGAAGAACAACATTCCAGATCTATGTTGAATGACCAAGATGAACAAAAGATGCTTGCAAAAGGAGATAAAAACTTTTATTTTCTTAAAACGACACAATCTGGTATGAAAGGCGAAACGTATGTAACAAAACCTGTATGGTTTGATTACGACAGACTTATTTCTAAAAATTCTAGTTCTACGTTTCCAGGAATACCTAGAAGAGGGAAGGTAAAGCCATTGATTTCTCCAGTGCATTCTAAATCGGGGACCAAAGCAAGACGCCCTTCAAGTGATAGTGATGCGTTTCACCTACAAGAGGGCTTTCTTTATATCAAGCAAAATACCGATGTGATCCGCGGCCTAAAGCGCATCCGAATGGGAGTTTTGAATGCATATGAAGAAGCGATTGAGCAACTTCTCACTCTGACTGAAAACCGTCCGGGATTTGACCAAACAAGTTGGAAAGAAAATGAAAGCAATGCAGGACATCCTAGTTGGGACGAGATTACAGCAAATGGGGAGGATATGATACCAACGCATTTTTACGAAACCATGTGCGGCTCTCGAGGCCAGTACGTTAGTATGACCGCCGTAGGTGGCACGAATGTAAATGGTGAAGTAACGGGATCGGGTCGAACTGGCTCATCTTCCCTGCATTACAGGTGTTCCAGTGATGAACTCAATGTTCATTTCCTTGCGCTGAATAAGAAAGATATTTTTGGGAGCGTAGATGTACAGTTTGAACCTTCTTTTTCACTGGCCAAATCGGTAAACCCAACTGGGCGGTCTGTGCCCGTCCTAGCTCATTCATTTGCTACCAGAATTCCAATGTCTTTTGGTAGCTTTCTTCAGCCTTCAGTTGGGCTTTCCAGTGTCTATGAAATTCCCTCACTTGCCTCCGATAAGTTAGAGTCAAAGAGAATGGATAAGGAATTCAAAACAATTCGTGATAATCCTGATAGACAAACTGGGTCTGTGGTGAACAGAGGGGTGGATTCTAATTTGGCACGAAAAGTCCGAAGCCGAAAGGACCCATGGGTGTCACTTTTCTCTCTTTTGTATAAAGAGCAACCTCTGGGGCAACAAACTGGTGGTGTTCATACAGACTCTAATCTACACACTACACACTTCTCGGACCAGGGCACCACCTTGGCCCACGTGAGCTCTCCAATGCTTCTTCGAGTGAGTTTACGAGGAATCAGCCACGTCCAAAAAACTTTGGCTTTCACGCACAGCTCTAAAGTCTCAAGTGAAAGTAACAAAAGTTCCTCAAAGCATGATGGCTGCCCTGATATTGGCCGTGTTAGAGTCCAGCTGCTAAAGGACACTATGAAATCGTGGGGGCATTGGGCTGACGGTCCGTCATGCTTACCCGAATGTGTCGGTGACCTATTGCAATAAAGACAAGGAAATGTCTCTACAAGATATCATTGAAATAGATGTTTCTTTATTCTATTTAACCGCCCCCTTAAGATCGCGGTTGTCTTCGCCCTCCTCTTGTATTTCCACTACTAGCGGAGCCCCCAGCCCCACTCCCGGCAGGCTGTCCCCCCTTTGACGCACTGCCTCCTTTACCTCCTCCGAACCGGTAGCCAGTATTGGATGTGGACCGCGTACTTTCCAGGGCCCGGAGATCGTCCACTTGAAGAGCTGGACCTCTACCACCACCACGCCCCCCTCGCCCGCCCCCACGGCCACTTCCTCGTGAGTAGCTGCTACCCGATGAGGTAGTCGATGATTGGTTCTGGCCCCGTGAAGACTGCTGCCCGGCATTTCCACCCCTTGAGTGAGAATTACGATTCCCGTCTCGCCCCCCCTCCCCATCCGCTCGTCCAGCACCAGGAGATTCTCCCTCCGCACCAACACCAGCATGTGGTGCCACCTCAAATGTCCCACGCACATCATTAACCAACGCCCTTCTCTCCTCTTCCTCTGAGCGTTTCTCATACTGAAGCACTAGCCTTTTCATTTCTTCCTGCTCTTCGCGAGCTTCGTCTTGGCGTCGGCGCATGTTCACAGCCAAAGCAGAGTCACTGGGCACATCCATTTCCTTTACCTGTGCTTTCGCACCTTTGCGAGTTAGCAGCGCAAACTTAATGACATTTCCACTTCCTTTAGTGGTCGCAGAAGAACGTAAGTCATTGGTGCTCTTTTCGAACCCACTGATACTTGAAGAGGAGACCTCTCTGGACAATGCCTCATCATAAGTAGAAGCAGCTTCACTATCAATCCCATTCCCATCATCTGCCTTCGATCCTCCCCTTTGCAAAATTAAATCTGTGATTCCTTTGGTCGATGCGGTGTACATCCCCACTGTCAAGGTAGATTCATCATCTTCCACATTATCATTATTCGAGCCTTGCTTTGCACCTTTCCCAAAGTCTTTGCTACGCAAGTGCATGGGGATAGCGATATCAAACTTTTGGATCCCAGGTGCTTCGCGTCGAGAGTTAACACTGCCACTCATCATGCTATTAAACTGGCGGACGAAATCTTCATCCTCAGAGTCTGGTTCTTGGATGGGCTTTTTCAATAGATGCACTTCTTCTTCCTCGTCTTCTTCATCTTCTTCTTCTTCATCAGAGTCTTCATCAGAGTCTTCTTCTTCTTCATCTTCTTCCTCACTAACATCTTCCTCGTCCTCGTCCATACTTTCATCCCCGTCGTCATCATCGTCGTCATCATCTTCCACGTCAAGATCATCTTCGTCTTCTTCGTCTTCAACATCTTCGTCACTCTCCTCTCCCACATTAGCATTTGCAGAACCCAAAGCAGCGGAATCTGTCAAGTACTTTTGCATCAGCTCCTCCTCAAGTAATCTTACCCGTACAATGGCCTCCTCATAAGAGCGAGGAAATTGGAACCCTTCAGGCACTAAGTTGGTAAAGTATGCAGACGTTTTAATCTTCTCGAAACAGTCATTCATGACAAATTCAATGTCCACTGGTATAGGCTGCTTCTTGCTCCAGATGTAGCGAAAAAAGTAAATAAGAAAATATTCAATCTTTTTCCCGTTCATTTTCTTCTCCATATCAATGTGCGGGTAAACTGTCTGCAGAAATGTGCATAGCAAAACGATCCTAAAATAATCGTCTGCACGATCTTTTGGTGGGGAATAGCCTTCACATTCCTCCATCGGACTTCGCCCAAAACACATTATGGCATACAGCGTATCCATAACCACGCGGAGTTCAAAAAGACCAAAGTTAAACAGCTCACCCAGGTACTTTACCACACTCAATCTCCGCTGATTCCACTTTACATAATTGTTCTCCAGACCCAAGCGAATATCTTCCAGCAGATTTTCTACAACCACGACACAAACATCATCATGAAGAACACTAAATTGCCTCATCAAAAGGGCCAAAGCAAACACATTGTCATAATTTACATTCCATACACCTGTGAATGCCTTGCAGCAGAACTCATACACAAACGGATCTTTCCAGTCTAGTCGACATAAAGTTTCGTAGGTTTCCATCACATTCTCTGGGTTCAGCTCCTTATACACCACCCAACAAATAAACTGATGCAGCGGCGGGGCCTCAACATGTTCAATTTCTGTTCGCTCGGGGGGATTCGAATAACAGAATGCGTTATCAACCATTGCCTGTTGACGCCCATCTAAATGCTGAGCTGATTTTTTCTTCATCATTGTTTCCAGAAGTTTTCGTGTCCGGGCATGGGACACTGGAGTGCGGTATAAATAGCGCCCACAAGTTTCCAAAAGCCAGCACACCATATCAATATTATGGTGGTGGAACTCACTTATAAGCTTGTATATTATATTGAGGCAGTTGTGCTTGGGGAAAATATTAAACTTGGTCAATTCTCCGATATAACGCATAGTTTTCATTTTGTGTTCAGTGTTTGTTTGATTTTTCGCATTCAAGTGCCAAAGGAATTCGCGCTGAAGTTTTGCAACAATGGTTGCGCCAACATCAGGCAGGCACTTATTGAGCGTTGCAATAAGACGACAATAATAAGGAATAACCTCTAGTCTTGAGCGTGGAATTTCAAACACAAAATTAACCAGCTTACGCCTGTTCAATTTTGAATTCAGGTAGCAGAATTCAACAGCCAGCTTATCAATCAGCTCTCTATTCACACACAAGGACAATCTTTCCAGGAAATGCGCAATTTCTGCATTGGCATTGGCAACAGCACTCATATTTACATTGCTACTGCTACCCCCACTACCACTCACTGTCCCAGCAGAACCAACAAGTCCACCACTTGTACCCGTGGCACTATTATCATCAGCACCACCCGCATCTTTCCCTTCAGTGGCCGTAGATGCCCCAAGAAGCCCCGCACTAACATCACCAGCAGCCCCATTGTCATTTGCATCCAAATCGTCAAGCATTTCCACCCCATCCGGGAGCACAATATCCTTTTCAATATCCACATCTTCTTCCTCTTCTACTACCTCCCCATTCTCATCCGTTTTGACCTTTTCATTGGCCGGTGTTGAAGCGTCTACAGCATCATTGCCAGACGAGTCCTTCCCTTCCTCGTCACCTGGGTTAGCTGCTGGTGTTTTTGAGAACAACATAGAGGGCATCACCGAATCAATCGGGGAGAGGTGCTCATAAAATCGACGGGTCTCTTCGTCCTCCCACACAGAATTTTCATCCAACTCAACACCACCAGTGCCCCCCATTCCACCGCGGCCATCTGCATATGAGACCAAATCAATCCCGGCTCCGGCACCTCCACCTTCACCTTCCTCGCCATCTTCAGAGGCATCTAGGCACTTTCCAATATCCATGTCATGCAATGTTCCCACCCCTGACGACGAAGAAAAGTCCCAGTACACAGCAGATTTATCTTCTGAGGCACCCGTGGCCGATTCGTCGCTACCAGCAGCATCAGATGCCATCTTTTTCTCCACGCTTCGTTTAAGCTTCAATGCGACCTCAGGCAAGTCGCAATCAAGGCAATCGGCAAGGGCGGTAACGTTGCTTAGCAGTTTTTCAAATCCGCGGATCAGCTTTTCATAGTCGGCTGTTTCATTCGCACTCAATTGCCCTTTCATCTCAACATTGTAGCGATTGCGTCTTTGCACATTTACAATCTTTTTCGCCTCCTTAGTCAATGCCTTTGCTGCTTTTCGGTAGTACGCCATGCACACTCCCAAAGCCTTTTGTTGGAGTTCACTACCCACCACGCAGTCCAGGTGATACGTTCGAAGAAGGGCTGCACATTGTGTGGCATGTTCCCTTGCACATAATTCCCCAGTCGCCTTTTCTCGTTTACCGCGACTTGCAGAGGAAGAGGGAGCAACAGCGCTTGATACATCCGCCTCATCCTGTCCCTTTGCACGCCCAATACTATGCACCTCTTCCGCGGGACTACTACTCTGGGCCTCTCCCCCATCGACAGCCCCTTTATCCTCTGGTAGCAACAGCGCCAGATGCACAAGTTTGCTCCGTGGAATCACCCCCATTAGATAATCCCCACACCGCTTCACCAGGTACACCACCAGGGAAAGGTACTGCAAATCATCCTTGTCGACCACCATCATCCGAGTGAACACTTCAATGATCGGTTGCGCACCCGTGGGGCCAATCTTTAGCACACCTCGGACAGTCTCCCCTTCCATTTCCCCGCCTCCACCGCCATCGACACCATGCCCACCTCCCCCTTCACCAACCAGCAGCGACGAGAACAGCACTGGGGAGAACTCGGGCTGTTGCTGTTTGGATGACACACCAGCCACATCAAACTTCCCACCACTCGAAGGCCCTGCAGTGTTATTCCCACCACCAGCACCGCTACTATTCCCCCCCACAGAACCACTCACATCATCATCCACAAACACCCCCGCCAGGTATAGTTCCATCATGAACCGCAGAAGCAACTTCAACCGCGAAAACGCAGCCGCAGAGTCCTTTTGCTCGGCGGTATCCGCTGTGTCTGCAGCAGCGGCCACCGCCTTCTTCACCAGCTCCTCCACCAGCCCTACCGCATACCCATTACTCGTTGAATACGAGGAGGAGGAGGAGGAGGAGGAGGGTTGCAGTTGCCGCATCAGTGTCTCCTTCAGTGCCGGTGCAAACTCTGCATACCTCTCGTGCAGATGCGTGGCGACTTTCACCATGTGAGTCACCTCTGAGTTTTTAAATCGAAGCTCCCCAAGCGCGCTGACAATCTCCGAGAGGTACTTGGACAGGTTCAGGGTCCGCACATCCTTCAGAATCCCCTCCAGTTGCTCGGGAGTGCCCACCTGGATGGAGGATTGCTTCAACTTGCGGATAAACGCAGTGGACTTTTTCAGATTTGAGTCCAGTTTACTTGGATCATATCGCACACCACCTTTGCCATTATTACTCATATTCCCATGGGAGAACAGCAAGTGGCCCCGAGACTCGCACACCTGCACAAAGCGGCCCCATAACTGGGCGTGGATGGAGTGAGGAGAGGACGAGGACAAGGTGGTGTTATTTTTTGGTTTGGCTGTGGAGCCCCTCCCTTCTGTGGTGGCCGCAATCATTTTAGAGAGTTGGGGGGAGGGGGGGCGGACTGGGGTTTGTTTGTAAATCGAAAAAAAGAGAGGTTTGCTTTTGTTTTTGTTTTTATACCGTTCTACTTAATGACTTGACTTGGGATTTGCTTTGTTGATTTAAATAACAGCTGAAGATCATAACAATAAATTACGAAATATAAAATCAAAATTCAAGAACAAATTCAAATTCAAATCAAAAACAAAGAAAGAGAAAGAAAAACGAAA
>PDIM01010323.1:0-12779 GCA_002811675.1 Ichthyosporea sp. XGB-2017a
AAGTTTACAACCACTGATATCGAACCTTAAAGAAGGGAAACAGCAACCTCATACAGATTAAATTGCTTGTAAATTCTTAGGCTGTATTCGCCACGTTCTTTGTATTTGAATAATGGAGCATCAAAGCTTTTCGGAAATGTTTCAATGCCCACATTACCTATGTGGATATGTCCCACAATCTGGCTACCTTTAGTATCGGGACCAACTGCACTGTCCATATAGCTGACTTTTAATTTGTCATTAGTAACTTTAGGACAGGAGTCAAGGCTGACATTTTCAACAACGCATTCGACAGGCGTTTTCGGCTTAGAAATGTTACACCATTGATTAGGTATGGCATGATTTTTCTTGATCTCATACACACAATCAGAACTGCCTGACCTTTTAACAAACTTTTGAAGCTGAATGCCTTTCTTTATACCGCTGCCAATCAAAAGTCCGGAGGACATGTCTGTCATTTCAACTTCCACAGCCTTGTCCTCATCGTGTGAAGGAATTGGTTCGGCGGAGCCATGAAAGGAACCAGAAAAAGTGCACAAAGCACACAGAGCAAAAATGAAAACAACAGACTTCTTCGTCATTGTGATCAGATAGTTGTTTATACTTTGAATAGATCTTGTACTTAATCCAAACGGACTGGTGATCAGAAAATGCTGAAAATAACTGTGGTAATTTTTTTGGATACGAGATTTCCTATTTTCATGCTAACTGGCAGTCCTTTTATCGAGCGAGCTTGCGAGCGATTCCTCCTTACTGATCGACAATTTAAATACACTTTTAGGGCGTCCTCTGATTGGCTCCTGGAATTTGCGATACTATCTATAGGCCTAAAGAAGAAAATGGCGAGCGAGCCGACCTTTAGGTCATTGCAATTTTACACAACGCTTAACATGGAAAGAGACTGCAAGTCAAATTCATGAGGTGAGTGACTTTTTCTTCACATAATAAACACTGGTCGTTGACCTAAGAATAAGCATCACAAGTGGACAGCGATCGGAAGAAGTTTGTTTTAGAAAATCGCTCCAATCACTTAACTCTTGCTTAAGATGGAAAAACATGCATAACACATCAGCACTCTCAAAGTTCATATTCCGGAAAAAGAGGGGGCATATTACATGTACATACTGTTGGTGGATATAATGTGATTTAGTATAGAATGAAGTCAGAAAGCAACATTTTCAGAATATGGGAATAAAAACACTTTCATAAATGGCGGAGAATATTCCAATTTCAATAAAAAGAAGGAATATTCCCGAAACCCGTACCTCTGGTTTCAAACGTGTGTAAATGAAATATCTTGACATAAAAGATTTCAAGTGCCTGCATACAAAATAGAGACACGGACAGTGAAGTCTACAGTCAGAATTTTGTCTAGTGAAATGCGATTGCTTCTTGCTTTGTTGTATGATGAACATTGTTTTTTATTTGGCAAAACAAGTCTTCTGAAAGACTTCTTGAGAGCCGAAGCACAACCCGCAAAAAGAAAAGAGTTGATGGCGGTGAATTGCGGAGAAATTTGGTCACTTAGTCATGTGAAAGAAATCCGAAATTAGAGTCCACTATATAAAGTAATACGTACTGCATAATATAAAGTAAATCTGTTGCGCAATAGATTCAGTTTTTAATTTGGTGAAATGAATTTTCAGAGTCGCTGGAGCTGTAACCAATTCGAATTGCATCACTGGAATAAAAAATAACCGCATACTATGCAATACTTCCCGTTCTTCGTTAAACTTCACGGGGTATATGACCAAGCTTCTGTGCACGAACTTAACAACTGAACGGTTCATATCTTCCTTCACAGGGACCGAGTAGACGAAGCGCGACTTTCCTTTCGGGGAAAAGGAGCAATAGCGCGACCAAACATTAAACAACATTGCGAAGTCTTCTTCACCGACTGTTTTTGGAAACAAGCTTGGGAAAGGGTGTTTGCTTTTGGTGGAAGTTGGAACGACTTAAATGCGCTGTCTTTTGGAATCTTCTGGTCAAATAAAATTTGAAGCTAATTGCCAGGGGGGTTTCACTACTGATTTGCCAACCGTCTTTTAAGTATATAAAGAAGGATATTGTATTCAACTGAACATGTGATTCCAAACTAAGAGCTGTTTTTGCTATTTCCATTTTTCTCTCTCAACTGAAGATCTGTTGAATCTAAGCCAAGAAAAGTGTAATTCCTTGAATATGACATTAAGAGTCGTTCTACTTGCTGTTGTTTTGTGTAGTTCTCTGGGCTCTTTTCTCTGTTTGGGTCAACCAGTGTCTTCTGCAGAGGAAAGTTATGCTGGAAATGCCCAAATGAGTACTCCAAATGTCCAAGACAATATTACAGAAATAGAGTTGCAGCAGGAAGTATCACAAGATAACCAGAACATTAGAAGTATTGCAACTAAAGTATGGACCGCACTGCGTTTTAACGTTCTCACGTACCAAAGAGTCGGATGATACAATATGTGCATCGTCTCTTGGTCAAAAGACAACTTGCTTTATCTATTTAGATTCGAAGGTGGAAGGATGTCCTGTTTTTGCGAAACACAAGGTCAGCGTTGAATTAACACACAGTGAAGGAGCATACTGGTAATACGCTGTCGGGTGTGCAAATTAAGGACTTTCCAACCGCATTCGCTTCCAAAGTAAAAATAACAGAAAAGCATGGAGAAAGAAAGATAAGTCTTGAACGTAATTTTAAAGGTTATATCTTCCATGGTTACCAATATAGCTAAACGGTCCTTACAAGAGCAAAAAAGCAACAGAATTTACTCCAGAATATCCCTTGCTGCAGCAGTTACCTTGCAGATAAGGAGAAAATGAAACTTGCGTTTCAAGTATTTCAACAAACCCAGGGTAAGGAAATAAACTTCAGGATCCCGACCTCATCCATTTGCAGAGGGTGTCCACAAGTCGCATGTTTTGCCTTTCTTTTATCCATAATACCAGCAGAACCTGTTGGATAAAAAGAATAAGGTTGGACAGCTATGGAAATCGTTGCATTCGAGAACAATAGATAAAAGAAGGCTTCGCGAACAACCGTATTCCTTCTTAGAACTCCTTGCGACTATACAAATACAAACACAACGCAAGTGCACGAAAGAAATCGTTCACACTCACTGACGAACAAGCCATCGCGCTCTTCACCTCCCCATGCCACTATTGCGGGTACTCGGCTCTCCCTGAATGCTGTAACGGTATCGATCGTGTAGACAACTCGGGCCCATACTCACCAGACAACAGTGTATCTTGTTGCTCTATTTGCAATCGTGCTAAAGGGGCTAAACATGTCGACGAGTTTATGGGTATTTTGAAATACTATCGAATTTCTTATGCATCGTATAATGGATCCTGTAAATTTCAAACACATACGGGAAATGATATCAACAACAACAATGAGAGTCCCATCGATAGCAAAGACACATAGTTATATTGTTGTCATATGCTGAAAGGGTAATAGCATAGATTGATCGAAACATCAAGTGATTCTTCAGCTGAACGAGGACTGAAGTGGGTGAGTGAGTGAGTGAGTGAAGGGACTTGAGTTCAATTCAAGGATATAAACTGGATCTGGAAACTCGCCTTTGCTATGGAAACTCTCTTTTGTTATCCCTTTGTTTTTCTTTTTTTGACAGCTTGTGTTTTACTAAAACAGTTTACGTTGAAATATATTATCGATAAAGACACGATCAGCTATTAGATCTTGATAACGGATACGCAGCCACATACTGAACTGGGAACTCGGCCGTATTCCTTTTCTTCGCCATTTTCCCCACGAACAGCATGATATCAAGCACTAAGCCTTCTTCTTTTTTTTTTTGCTTTAGCGGTTCTCCCTATCAGTACTTTTTCAATCCCGTTACAGTCAATACGTTCACAAGAGCAAGTGTTTTTACAACATATTTTTCCTGTTTCAGGGTCAAAAGATCCCATTTAGGAGTATATTCTTACATGTTCCTGCCCAAAGTCTCCACTTCCAGGAAAACCAGTGTTTGATATCCACCTATGTCCAACCATTTATGTTCACACTTCTGGGGATCTTGGAATACAGACTACCACACAACACTACACAACCCTCGAATGCTCTGTAGTATGTGAGGATCACTCTGAAACCAAATTCCTTATCTATAGGGGCTTAACTATAGGAAGTTGTCACAAAGCGCCTTCTGTAGAGGTTCTGTAATTTTCTGAAAGGAGTGGGAAAATACGCGTTTTTTTAACCATATTTGGTAATATTTGATGTGTCAAAAAGTGTCCCGTATATATTTTTTTTTTTTTTTTTTTTTTTTTTTTTTTTTTTTTTTATATTTTTTTTTTTTTTTTTTTTTTTTTTTTTCGATAATAAAATTTTTTAATTTTATGCCTCTTATATAATATATAATTTAGCCCTTCATGCGCACACTTAGCTGTGGTATAATATGGTGCTCTAGCAAAGCAAATCCTGAAAGTGCCATGTACATAGTGAAGTTGAAAAGCAACCTGCTTGGTAGGGATTAGAAATAGAAAAAAGGTGGGTAGGGCCAAGAAGCAACTAACAGCATTTATTATAAGGACTTGAGAACAAGCCAATGGAACAAATTTGACATTTTGGTAGAGGTTAAGTGAAATCCTTTGGCGGATATGACTTTACAAGTGAAGTATGTATTTCCCTTCTTAAGGGAAAGCGACTCTGTTCAGCAGATTTGTGATTGCCTGCAACAACTCAACGTACTTACAAATAATGTGAATCAGAACTTCAATACAAAGCTAAAGCTGTATATAACAAAACTTTCTGAAATTGAAACAAGATTATTAAAATGTAAGGAGATCATAAGGCATATGAGTGGGATTGGGGCTCATACCATATATTCATCTTCAAAGCTCCCAAATGGACATGATTTGCTAGAGGCTCAAAACTTTTTTGCTGACATTACGCGATTATATGAAAGCACTGTAAGGGAAATGATTGCTGCATGTCCAGATCTTTCAGACGGATTGTATAGCGCTCAAGAATCAGTCGAATTTAGCCCGACGGTCAATATGACCAGTATCACCAAAACGCGGACAGATATTGATACACATGATTGTGTAGCTGCTGTCTGCAGTAATTCTGTATTTCAGCACGCCAGTCTCGAAGATTTGGAAGAAGGGGGAATAGGCCCCTTGGGCGAGAATATTTCTCAAGCAGGGAGTCTTATTATCTTTAATACTTCAGAGAATGTCTACATGAGGCCAGGTCAAAAGTACAGGTTCGTAGATGTCCTTAGAGGAGGTGAAGAAGACTTGAATTGTAATGCGGAATTGAATGTGGAAGATGGTGGTATTGATGAGGCCCCTCAGTCAATATTACTTCGAGAGGAGATTGGGCGATCTGATCATGTTGATGCTTTGTCATTTAATCCTAAAATGGGAGATGTTCCCTCAATTACAGTACCTATGGTTCTCCCAACCCTCCCGGGGGTTGCCCAACTGCAACAAGGAACAGACGGTAAAAATGAAGGAGGCAATCTCAATGACACTTCTGAAAACGACGTTGGATCAATAGCTCCATCTGTTGTGCGACGCACTCAGATGCCCCCTCTGCCTGTTGTTGCAGAAACTGCAAACGCGAAGGAACCCGAGAAATCCAGGAAAGAGGATCCATCACCTGACCTGCTGAATGATAAACCTGAGACCAACGTAACCGTTAGTGGACCTCCCCATGAAGTAAATTCTTCTCTAGGCCCGCCACAACCACCACCTCCTCCTCCTCCCCCTCCTCCTCCTCCTCCTCCTCCTCCTCTTCCGCCAGTAAGTGGCCTACCTGAAAATCAGAAAGAGCATGAAAAGTTAACTTCCTCTTCCATGCCTGACTTATCGGATAAAGAGCGGCGAGGTGCTGTGAACGACCATGCAACTTACCCGGCCCGCGATTCGCTTTTGGAAGCTATTAGAGCAGCTGGTGGCGCTAGCAAAGCACCTCTGAGAAGCGCAAAAGAACGAAAATTAAAAGGACAGCTTCAGGCTAGACAAGAAAAGGAAGATCATAAAAATGATACTGGATCCAATGGGGATGTTATGAGCGATTTACTAAAGACTTTGAAAATGAGAAGAAAGGTTATTGCTGAAGATAGTTCTGGACCGAACTCCGAAAAGCCTGTGTCTACGGCAGATAATATGTCCAAACTCATACCACCTCCCCCTGTGCGAAACCGAAAAACATCGCAAGCATCAGAGGGCAGCGACTGGGATCCATGAACTTTCTTTTGAAAAGAAAAGTTGCAATCTGTTTTGTACAAAACGTTTGTATATACTCAAAAACGAAATAAACCGCAGAACAAAATGAACAGTTGGCACAAATTCAAAATTCGTGCCTATTCCAGTTTATTTGTTACCAAGCTAATCCCTGCCCTGGATGGGCTAAAAATAAATTCACTGGCAAGCGAACTTATTTGGCTTCCAAAGGCTTAGATGGCAATGGGCGGAATCCAACGGCTTCAAGCATAAACGGATCTTCGGCACCGGGGTTATTGTTATCACCCTCTGTAATCTTTGGATACTTTGCTTTAGGATCAGCATCAACAATGCCTTCAAATGCAATGACATGATCAGTCGCAGTTTCAGCACTATCCCATTTATAGCAACAGATTTTATCTTCAGCATCAAAGTATGAAGTTAATTTCATGTCATCTTTCAAGAACGCATAGTCTGTGTCTTCAAATCGATGCTCAACTTTTTGGCCTTTGGGAACAGTCCATCCCATCACATCTTGAACAATAATATTCATATCCATAAATTTAGATTCCAATGGAAGTTGGACTCTACGCCACACAAGCTTCCTTAACGCACCCTTGGAGCGTTTCTTTTTGTAAGTTCTCAACTTATCAATGCAGATGTGGAACTGAAGAACCTGAGTAACAGTCATTGTATTATAAAGAGAAGGTTAGCAAGCACAAGCAAAAATATGTATATCAAAGTAAAACGCACTTTAAATGCCAAGTCTAAGAAAACAAAATTTAATCCAACAGATTTACAACTTTCAAATCAGATGGTCCTTAGTGCGGATACAAATCTATGCGACTGGAGAGAAAGAGTGGGGAGAGAGCGTGGTGCGGGCCCTGGCAAAGGTAGTCATTGCTCAAGCCACATGGCATAGGAACTGCATACAAACAAACAAAAGAAGAGCCCAACTCTGATATTAATATGTACCAAACAAACCAAACAAACACTTCATTAATGCATGGTGTGACAATATTGGAGGAGTCAAGAGGTACAGGCCACAAACACAAACAAGAATTGTGCACAAACAAACTGCATGGCTCCCGTACTGCGCCATCTCTGCAGACCGCGAGCACATACAAAACTTAAAAATTAGCACAAACAAATTTGTGCAGAAGAGAAAGCCGCAAAAATTGGGGCTGCATGATATTGTAACTCGTTTCCTCGCCCCTCGCGGGTTTACGCTCGGATTTGCATGCAGGCAACATGCAGAGCTTTGATTCCTGAACCGGCTGATCTTGCCCGCTGCAGCAGCCTGCAGGCCTAGCTAGGAAGGGTGCGGGCAAGAAAATAATTCCACCCGTAAAATGTAAATCGTGATCGACCTCCTTATAATTATAATAATCATCATGTACAGCTATGTACGTAGTTGCTACATAGTTACTGTACTAGTGTTTTTTGTTTGAGACAGCAACGGCGCGCGCATGACCCCATCTGATCGACTGTGGGCTGCCGTCGAATGCCGTCAGCGGTGGAGTTGATTTTGATAATTCTGATCGTCGCATGGCCACATGTACATCATGAGCTGATCAGTCTGCAGAATTTAGGGTAGGGTTAGGGTTGGCGACTTTCAGCACGATCCACCAGGGGATCAATAGCTGCACATCGAATGGATCGAAATTCATGGACAGAAAAGTAAAAACTTCCCATATATATAATTAACTTGTATTCACTTTTACCAAATAAAGCATTAATTAAGAGTCCCAATAAATAATAATTTTATAAATAATAAATAGTTTCTCTAAATTACCTGCAGCTATGGTCGACCAGAACGTAAATAGCTAGCTGTGTGTGCATATTACTTCAACGTCAGCTTTATATATTTAACCGACATCTGCAGAAGAACTGGGCGTTGAGATTTAGATGAACATCTTGCTCTTGCAACCCTAGCAACCAGAATATAGAGTGAATGGATTCCTTTTGAAAACACGTCCAGGGAAAAGAACTTGAACGGATAGTACAAGAAATGCCGGCCATAATGGGCAAACGTCGCATGAAATTTTTTTTTGCCATCGTGGCCACAATAGCTTTTTGTATTGTGGCTATAAGCGCAAAGACGATAGTACGTGTAGGAATATTTGAAGACGTACCAAGCCCTATCAAATATGGCGCAGCAATAAGAGCTTATGATGACGCAACCTACGAGTTCCACTTTTATGGACTCCAATCAGGTATAGAAGCACTGAGGAAGCTTGAAAGAGGTGATCTTGAATTTACTCTTATTGGTTCTTCCCCGTATAGTCAAGCCGTGTACAGAGGAATGGAAGTGACTTGTTTTGCTGTTGAATTGTTTCTGGGACAGATGGAGGGAGCAATTATCAAAACTTCTTCTGGAGTTATTAGTCCCCTAGATTTTAAACGCAAGGACAAACCAAAATTCAAGATGGCTACACCTCAAGGGTCAACTGCACATTTGCACGCTTTGTACGGTTTTCACATCTTTAGTGTCAACGTTTTTGACGATGTTGAACTTGTCTTTGCCCAGCCAGGAGATCTTGGTGGTCTCTGGGATTCCGGTGCAATTGATGGCATGTATGTATGGGATCCAGCTAGAGGAACCGCATTGGCAAACGGTGGAAAAGAAATATATGCCTCTGACTTGATGGGCAGATACGGAAGCATTAATAGCAATGTTTTCATAACTACCAAAACCTACATGGCTAATAACAAGGCTGCCATACAAAGGTTTATGAATGTGCAAGGTATACTGGACGAACACTTTTTGGAAACTACTAGTGTGTCCCTTTACAACCCTAATGGGGCTAATTTTAATGCTGCCATCTTGATGATGAAAGGCGTTAATGGTCTCACTGATCCAGGACACCCTTACGGGCTCACTCCAGAGCTCATGGGCAGTATTCGAAGCTTTGGTGTTCAGACAAGAGCAAATAATCTTCTCCATTTACAGAATGATTTGAAAACGACAGTAGAGCAGACAGGAGCCTTTCTCGAAGCCCAGAAAATCCTTGCAACTCGAAGCTCCACTCTTAACCCTCAAGATTTTATCGACACTACGGTCCTACAAAGTGCTATCAGTAGCAATTCAGAGACATACGCTGGCTTAACGACCACTGCCTATACCGTAACTGCAACTACATCAGCCGAAACTTGTACGGGATCAACAACTAAGTCAGTTACTGCAGCTTCCCAAACACATCAGGTATTTGGCAATGTAGACACCACCAAAACCTGCACGTTTGTTTTTAAGCCTACTAGTGCATCTGATGTTGTTATTCTAGAATGGTCTCAATTTAACCTGGAAAATGAAGGAGTGGTTGTATATGCTGGTGAAGGAACGTCTGGCAATGTTTTAATGGCTCACACTGGTGGCCAGCTTCCTCCTAAACTTGCCTACCCAGGAACTGTAACAATGACAGTGGCACTGTTGGCCAATGGTGTATTCACCCGATATATTGGCTTTGGAACCTTTGGCGAAGCTGTTCTTCAAGGACTAACTATGACATATAAAACGGGAACAGTGTGTACCAGCGACACAGACTGTGGTACTGGTACCTGTTCAAATGGAATGTGCTCATGTCCAGAAGGATATAGTGGTGCCGCATGCTCAAAGAAATATTGTGGAGGAACTCGGGAATACACTGCGAGTACAGGTACCTTTAAGCTTACGCCGTCTACAGCCGACAAATACCCCGGGGCTACGAGATGTTCCTTTCAAGTGAAGCCAACAGGAGCGAAAATGATTACGTTGACATTTTCAAATATTGACATTGAAACGGGCTACGATGCTCTTACAATAAGCTCTGTCAGTGGTGGAACGGCATCTGTTGTACAAAGTATCAATGCAGTACCAGCCGATGGCTCGGCAGTTATTGTCCAAGTAAATACTGAGCAACTTAACGTCGACTTTGTAGCAAGCTTTGTTGGCAATCGAGTTGGAGCCACAGTTTCGTACACAAGCGCTACTTCCACTTCTTGTACGGCTTCAAATTGCGTAAATGGCGGCTCATGTACAGGTACAACATGTACTTGCCCTCCAGGCTACTACGGGGAAGGATGCTACTCAAGTAACTGCTTAGCAGACAGTGGAACATCAACATCTTACACCGGTAGTATACTAAGTAATGGAGGACAATACTACTCGACCATCAGTACTAATTGTGTGTGGAAGTTTAACCCGCCTACATCAAGAGCAGATCTGCCGGATACACCAGCCTTAACAGGAATGACATTTAATATCCATAAGCTAGATCTTGAAGTCGGAGGAGACCCTCTAACTATTACTGGACTGGATGCAAATGGAGCTGTTGCTGAGACTAAAGTTATTCAGATGACTGCAAACGACTGCACCACAGACGAAAATTGTAATTTGCATGGTACGTGCACGAAAAGCACTGTAGTTGGAGCCTCTTCCTTCTGTACATGCGAAGCCAATTGGTACAATGGACAATGCAATCAGGCAGGCTCTTTTACAGTTGCTGGTACAACATTTACAGTTAATTTTGGACTCGATTTGAACAACCAAGGCAAAAATTTAGAGGGATTTAACATGACATACGCTGCTGTATATCCATGTCCAAATAATTGTTCCAGTCACGGTACGTGCGTAGCTGGTGTATGCAATTGTGAAAGTGGATTTGAAGGAGCAAGCTGCACTGCGTCTTCAAGCTCTAGCAACCTTATAGTTATCATTGCTGCTGCTGCAGGGGGTGGTGTGGCTTTAATAATTCTTATTGTAGTAATTGTCTGGTACAGACGCAAGAAAGCTTATGAGAATGAATTGCTAAACATGAGCTGGAGAATCAGTTATGAAGACCTAAGTATTGTAGGAAATACGAAGTCAAGGTCTATGGGATCTCGACTGAATGCTTCTACAACATCAAATACCACCCAAGACTCTGGTAAATCTGTCGGTGCTAAATTCGCTGTGGTCGCAAAATACCACGAATCGCAAGTTGCAATACGAGTAGTATTGAAAGAGTCACTAGAATTGACCCGTGAAGTTCTGCAAGAGCTGAAAGAAATGAGTGAGATAAGGCACCCGAATATTAATGGATTTATTGGAGCTTGCATAGATCCGCCAAACCTAGCTATTGTTACAGAGTATTGCCCTAAAGGAAGCTTGGAAGACATAGTTCAAAATGACCATATCAATTTGACTTGGATGTTTAAATTTTCACTGGCAACTGATTTGGCAAAAGGAATGCAGTATATTCATTCCAGTTTCTTTGAAACTCATGGAAGTTTGAAGTCGTCCAATTGTTTAATTGATGGAAGATGGACTCTTAGGATAGCTGATTTCGGCTACTATAGTTTCCGAGACGGTGAACAGCAGTCCGAGGAAGTAACTGACTACGCATTAATGAGAAGGAAGCTCTGGATGTCCCCAGAAATCCTTGAAGAACCAGAGGTGTATGCTCCATATGGTTCTTGGGCAGGTGATGTGTGGGCGTATGGCGTTATTTTGTCAGAAATAATTAATCGTGACACCCCTTATTGTGAAGCAACCATTGAGATGGAAGATTTGTTAGAGGAGATTAAAAACGGTAACATTATACCTACGGTCAGTGATGGAACTGAGTGTCCACCTGAAGTAGAAGAAATAATGAACACATGCTTTGCTCCTGATCCCGATGAAAGGCCACAATTTTCATCCCTTTATAAAGATGTGCGCAAAGCTAACCCCGATAGAAACGCTAATATCATGGACAATATGGCTAAAATGTTAGAAGAGTATGCTTCAAATTTGGAAGGACTCGTTGAAGCCCGAACAGCTCTCTTACATCAAGAACAGGCGAAAACTGCCGAGCTTTTGGAAAAGACCGATATGCTCCTAGCACAAATGTTGCCTAGATCCATTGCGGATAAGCTTAAAGCAGGCGAAAAAGTTGCTCCTGAATCTTTCACTGAATGCTCAATTTTCTTTAGTGATATCGTAGGCTTCACAAATATTGCGGGTGGATCGACACCATTGCAAGTTGTTGATCTTCTAAATGACTTGTATACTGCTTTTGATAGTGTTATCGATAATTTCGATGTCTATAAGGTCGAGACTATTGGTGATGCATACATGGTAGTTTCAGGTATTCCGATAAGAAATGATAATAGGCACGCAGGTGAAATTGGTTCTATGGCTCTGGAATTACTTCATGCGTGTGTTGGATTTAAAATTCGTCATATGCCTGAAAAACAGCTTCAGTTAAGAGTAGGAATTCATTCCGGGCCAGCTGTCGCTGGTGTAGTTGGCTTGAAAATGCCAAGATACTGTTTGTTTGGCGACACCGTGAACACAGCTTCAAGAATGGAATCAGGAGGCCTTGCTTTGCGAATTCACATGAGTGCAAGTACACAAAAGATCCTCCAGCAACTTGGAGGGTACCATATTGAAACAAGAGGGGAGCTTGAGGTGAAAGGTAAAGGTACAATGATCACCTACTGGCTGAATGGCAAAGATGGATTCACCAAGGAGCTTCCCGACTTAAACAAAGCGGCAGGACTTGAAGAACACACTTTCAAGTAATCTCTTTATCGAGGCCTTCCTTTTATTTTTTTTTTCTTGTCTTCAAACAATATTGCAAAATTTTATAACTTCGAGATTC
>PDIM01010323.1:13672-52668 GCA_002811675.1 Ichthyosporea sp. XGB-2017a
AAACGAAACTCACCCCCGCTCTGCTTACATTTTACAAAGAGCCGCTTTTGATTCATCAGGGCCATATGCAATACCTCTTTGACCATGAAAACCGGAGATACCTTGATATGTTTGCTGGCATTGTAACTGTTAGTGTGGGACACTGCCATCCGTTTGTGAATGGAAAGCTCAAAAGCCAGTTAGATAAAATCTGGTAGGTCTTGCAAAGTTGAAGCTTTAGTTTTGAACAAAAACAGTGATTGCTAAGGTATTTTTTTTTTCTTCTTTTCTTCTTTTGTTTTTTTTTATAAAATAGGCACTCCACAAATATATATATGCATCCTCAGATTCACCAGTATGCAGAGGAGCTATCAAAGAAGCTCCCAACACACTTGAACAAAATATACTTTGTGAACTCCGGCTCGGAGGCAAATGACTTGGCCCTTCTTATGGCACGGCTGCATACTGGCAATCAAGACATCATAGCTCTGAGGAACGGTTACCACGGAGCTTCAGGAACGACCATGTCCTTGACGAACCTTAGCACTTGGAAGTATAATGTACCGGTCACTCACAATGTTCTGCATACACTCAATGCCGACGTTTACAGGGGACCCTTTGGTGGAAAGAGCTGTAGAAATTCGCTTTGTCAAACCGATCGCGAATGTGCATGCCCGGAAGATGAATGTGAGGCTGCCAATTCGTACGCCGAACAAGTTTCAGACTTAATTAAACATTCTACCTCAGGAGCTGTTGCTGGTTTCTTTGCAGAGCCTATTCAAGGTGTAGGTGGAAGCGTACAGCTCCCAAAAACATTCTTGCGGCAGGCTTATGAAATTGTAAAGAATAATGGCGGTGTCAACGTGTGCGATGAAGTGCAAACTGGCTTTGGAAGACTTGGAACTCATTATTGGGGCTTTGAAGAGGCCGGTGTTAGTCCAGACATTGTCACCATGGCCAAAGGGATTGGGAATGGTTTTCCTCTTGCCGCCGTCATAACAACGGAAGAAATTGCTCAATCCTTGACGAAAAAAGTTCATTTTAACACTTATGGAGGAAACCCCATGTCCTGTGCAGTTGGTAGGGCAGTTCTTGAAGTGATTGATAAAGAAAATTTGCAAAGCAATTGCCATGTCCTGGGTAAGTAGTGCACTTTTATTATTTATTGTCCTTTTGTCAAAGAGCACGAGGACAAAGCTTCGAAAGGGACCTTGACGTGTTCTTACAAGACTTTTATTTCATGTTTGTTCTTTGTACACTAGGCATTCAATTCCTAAAAGGTTTGAACAAGCTTAAAGAAAAGTACGAAATATTAGGCGACTGCAGAGGTAAAGGCCTGATGATTGGGGCCGAGCTCGTGACAGATAAAAAAAGCAAGGCTCCAAACCCCCAGGCTGCCACTTTCGTATTTGAAAAGGCAAAAGAGCTCGGTGTTCTTTTAGGTAAAGGTGGGCTTTACGGAAATGTATTACGAATCAAACCACCGATGTGCATCACAAAAGAGGATGTCGATTGTACTCTCAAATGCCTAGATATCGGTCTTCGCGGTGCTTCCCAGCTATGACTTAAGGGCTCGTTTTCAATAAATATTTTTAATGAATGATGCCCCAGCTTAGCAGTTACATATCTTTGTATCCAGAATTTGAACTAAAGTTTTTACGACAGGTCCTCGAACTATCAAAGGGCTTTCAATTCCCGTCCTCGCCTCATCCCTTTTCATTATTTCGTAGTACGTAAATCCCTCTCCTTTCCTGACAGCAACAAACCAGACAGTTGGATAAAGCAAAAGCGTTAATAAACTCTGCATAACTCACTTGAGCATTCCTTTCCAGTTGTTGTACTTCAGCGTTCAGATTAAAAACTCTTCTAGCAGAATCTTCGAAAACTTCGGCAGTTGGTCGAAACTGAGGACTTACGAAAATGAACTTTTTAAATATTTTTCGCACACCATTAAACCCAAAGTGCTGCTCTTCTAGATGACGACAGCTCCCGAACACAATCACTGTCTCTATTAGACCATCATCGCTTACATTGGGAAACTTTTCTAAATACTCCATGAGCAGCTTATGTTAAAGCAATTCATTTCGCTCAATTAGTTACCATAGCCCCCAACAAAAGTGAGCTTTATATCGCACGAGATGCTGAAAATGAGCTTACCGATTCGGTTAAAGGGCCTCGACTGTATTGAAAGTAGAATGAATTACTTCCATAGAAGCAAATTTCCGAATGCAGTATTTCTCCTGTACTGGAAAAGAACACACTCCCACCGAATGCTGTAACCAGAAATGCATACATTCCAAGCAAGCATTCATCGCCAATCACTGCTATTCGTAAGTTCGGACATGGCTTCATAGAGGAATAGGCACTGCTTTGACCAAAAGGCCGCTACTAGTTCACATTCGCTTGGTCTAAAGTATGCTAAAATCATTTCGAGTCGCCGACCCACAAATCACGACCCACCAAAACGTTAGAGTGCTTTCTTGTCAAGGATACTTTTTTATCAAGGGCAAAGAAAAAATTTTCCGAATAACAGATCTTACCATTTTCCTAGGCACAGCTGTTTTGCACGTCAAAAGCGAATTTGGAATCGAGGCTTTCTTACTCCGCCCTTACCTGCCCCACAACGTCAATGCACTCGGTTTGACACGAAAGAATCCACTCACCTTCAGTCATGTTGCCATTGTGCCTACATGGCCGTTTATAATTTGGCTGGTCACCCAAGGAAGCATTAGGATTCAACAAGCTGCTGGATGGCCGGGACGGCACTACAAATAATGCACATTCGTGAGCAGCATCATATGAGCAATTTGGGCTTAAAGAGCAAGGAAAATGTTTGCCATCCATTCCATTTCATCATAGCAGTAAGGCCCACCATAACCCTCTTCACATAAACATCCTACATTTTGAACACATTTGGAACGAGATGGATTACGTTTTTCACATATTTGAGCATTTTTGGTACATGGGGGCTTTCCTCGAATATTCTGCTTGTCATGGTTGTTATGAATGTAACGGAGGCGTCTACCACAACGCTCAGAAGAGCAACCAACCCCAGGGAAAATATCAATCCAATGTATATCTTCCCCTTCCTCGGGTGATTTAGTTTGTGTATGAGGTAATTAAAATGGTCTTCCGGACCTCCGGTTCTAAGTTTCCATCCGTCTGCCCAGTGACAGCTACGTAGCTGCAGGACCGTTACTTGATGAATTTGCAAACATGATACCAATAAATTGTGTGCACGTAACTGGAGACACCAGTATACTGTGGTTGTACTCATGACTCGCGTGCCCTGGTTTGGGCATTTTTAGCGAGTGTACATGTACAGCAGCAAAGGACAGGAGGGTGGAGGGTAGTCGGTAGAGACTCTACTAGAGGGCATTCTTGCTTGAATTATAGCCAAGCAGTGGTCCCCGTGTACCTAATAGCACTGTCAATTGTCATAAATCCTCGTCATAATATAAATGAATTATAAATGATGACTAGGTATAGGGGAATCAGATAATTACGTGCCAAACCACAACAGCCTGTAGCCTGCAGACTGCAGTGATCATCCGTTACTTTAGGAGCTGGCAGGGGCGTCAGCCGTCACGCCTCCAAACTACTGTAATTATAAATTGGCCCGCGGCCATCTAGCTATAAAATAAACTGCACAGCAAGTGTGGACGAGCGAAGCTTGTGTAAGTGATCCAGTTTTGAGAAGCATAATTTTGAGGGGATGGGAGTTTTATCCAATCAGAGGGCTGCATTTTCCATATATCCTCGAAAAAATTGACCGTCAAAAGGGCCTGAGCTGATGAGAGAAAAACGCTACGCTGCGCTTCGCTCAATAATACGACACAGCTAACTATAGAGGCACTATGTCATATCACTATACCTATAGGCTATAGCTACTGTAGCTAGGTACATAAAAGACTCGGGAGTGTATTAGCGCTCCTCTTCTGCCTCTGCTGTTATGACTTGTGTGGAGAAGTGAATCTACAAATAGACACCGGGTATCGAATATTGGCGTAGAACACTAAGTGAACAACTAGCAGGAGTATAGATAGAGGCAAAATAAGTAAGAAAGATATTAAAGCATGGGTGATGTGGATAAAGAGCAAGAACAGCTCAAAAAACAGTTAAACCATCTGATGCAGCTTGACGGAAACAAGCATTGTGCAGACTGTGACGCCAAAGGTAAGTTCTATGTTGCTTATTAAAATGAGGCGAATGTAGTATTTATATTGATAATCCGTATGCGGTTGTTTAGGACCTAGATGGGCGTCAACAAACTTGGGTATATTTATTTGCATGCGTTGTGCTGGCTTTCATCGGAGCCTTGGGACACACATATCAAAGGTAAAGTCGGTCTCCTTGGACAGTTGGAATCCGGCTTTGATCGAGGTAAATATTGTAGGCTTGCTTCTTTCTTTTAACTTTGGGAATGTAACTCTTACTGTTTCTCCTCTGTGACCTGCTGATTTTAGAACATGAGAAACACTGGAAATATTCGCTCAAATGAAGTTTATCTTGCTAAGCTTCCAAGGGACTTTATTAACACTGACACTGAACAGTTTATTAGAAGAAAATATGCTAAGAAGGAATGGTTTGGTAATGCAGCTGAAAGTTCTTATAATAGAGTATGTATTTCTCTCTGTTGAACGTAGTTGTGTTGTAGATCTGATCAATCCCATTTCTAACGAGCAACTTGTTCCACGCTTTTTAAAAATTTATTTAGGGCGCTGCGCGAAAGAAATCAAAGGCATTTGAAGAAACACCTGTGGCTCCTCCCCCTGGAAGTTTGCAAAACAAATATTCGCATCAGCTAAGTCAACTTCGCTCTATGGGATTTAATAATGAACATTTGAATTTGAGAGTATTGGATAAAACGAAAGGTATGTTGGTTATAATGGATTTGCTTTGCAAGCTTTTATTTTGGGTACTAATAGGGAGGTATCTTCATAGGGGATTTGAATGTTGCAATCGACGAAATTGTACAGCATCCAGAAGCTTCTATATCGTCCTCGCTTTCCCAACCCGAAACTGCCCCTCCCCCGAGGCAAACGGAAGTCCCAAGTGCACAGACAAACAATTTATCAACCTTAGGAATCAACGCATCTGCGGTGCAGTCAGCCCCAAAGCCCCCAAAGGCGCCGATTGTAGACCCAAATAAGTACAAGTTGTCGAGTGATATGCAAGCGAAAGTAGAAGAGTTGAAAAGTATGGGATTCGATAATGAAATTGCCAGTACAGAAGCACTTAGAAAAGCAAAAGGTGACATTAATATTGCGGTAGATATGCTTGTTATTTTGCAAGAAGAAAATGAAAAGGCAAAGAAGAATAGACCTTTCCATGCAGAAGAGCAACGCCCACCCAGTCTGCCGCCAAGGTCACAGGGAAGTCAAGGACACTCGCAATATTCAAGGCCTGAACAGAACCCGTATTCGCAGCCGTCATCCTCGAATAGAGCCCCCGCGGGCTCGTGGGATACAAATGCATATACCGGTGGGAGATCGGAAATACAGCAAGAACCACAGGTGACCGCTAGTGGCTTTGGCTCATTTGGTACTGATTTTTCTGCGCAGCCTTCTAAGCCTGTTGGTACCAGTGGTTCGGAATTTTCTCGTCAAGATGATCTGTTGAAGCAGAGAGAGAGGGAAGAAACGTTGCGAATGGAAGAAGAAGAAAAGAAGAATAGCCAAAAGAACGCGATTTTGTCACTTTATGAATCGTCGCCACCTGCGCCTGTTCAAAATACATTTCAGCAAGGGGGTATGGGTATGGGGTACAATGACCCGTCTATGAACATGGGCTATGGGCAGAGTATGTCAAGTGGTTACGCGCAAGCTCCTGGAAGCATGGGTAGCTATGGGCAGGGAATGCCAAGTGGGCAAACTCAGGGATATGGTTACGGATATGCCAACTCGGGTGCTGCTCCAGTGCAAACCAATCCATTTTCTCAAGCGCCAGGACAAACAAATATGCCTCAACAGCCAAATAACCAATATCAACAAAATCCGTTTGCGCAAAATTACCCAAACAGCCAGGGCAACTCGGGATACAGCCCGTATGGCCAGCAGCAGCAGCCCCAGGGTCGTGGCTGGTAGGCAGTGGCGATTTTTGGGCGAGGGGTAGAGTACGGGTATAAGCAAAATCTGCTACTGTGGTAAGATTCTTTGTCATTTGATACCATTGCACAGCACCTGTTTATAATAAACATAATAGGTATTAGAAGCGTCAGTTCTTTATTGTCGGTGGGTCGTGGGAATGCTTTGTGCCCTTGGTGTTGAGCTTAGTCACGCACTCTGTCTTGACGAAAGTGAATTTGATTTTTTCGCTCTTTTGCGTTTGAAACGAAATATTCGAAACTCGAAACTCGTTGGCCGTTGCCTGTTGCAGGCGTTGCATGCTGATGGAGGACTGATCATGCGTGATTTGACCGGCTGGTAGGGGTAGGGGATAGAGAAAGAGGCCGGCAGCTTTATTTCATGGTTGATGGTGCCGACTACATAGTGCTTCATGAGTGCGGTGGGCCTGGGTGTGTCTCTCGAGTCTCGCAGAAAGAGAGAGAGCGTCTATACTCTATGGAAGTTGGAGCAAGGCCGTTCGCCTTATTTCCGTATAACTCACAAAGTCACAAGTCCCAGCCTCCCGCCAGTCGCTTGTGGACACAATTCATTGGAGAAAAAGAAGGATTTCATAACAGTCCACAGAGGATTGCCCGTGACTTTGTGGACCTGGTGTGCTTTAGCGACTGTATCTTTATTGGTGTTATTTGCATCCAGAAGGACAATTCTTGAAGAAGGTAGTTGAAATAGAAGATTTTTCGGTAGCTGTGGCAAATGGACTGGCTTCATTGCCACCCGGTTCTATTGTAGCTAAAAGGTGAAACAACATTGCTATTTAGAATGGGTGAAGACGCCAAGTATTTAGAGAGCGCGAAATTTCGGGCCTACCAAGGTGCAGTAGACAAGCTGTTGAAAAGTTTTGAAACTAGCAGAGAGTGGGCGGATTTAATATCATGCTTGGGGAGATTAAATCGATTGTTGAGTACTTATTCTCAGTTTCCTGTTATTCCTCATGCCATTATCGTAACAAAGAGATTGGCACAATGCCTAAATCCTGCACTCCCTAGCGGAGTGCATTTAAAAGCACTCGAGACATATGAATCCATTTTATCAAGAATTGGTCCTGAAAGATTGGCGCGCAATCTTCTTGTGTATACTTATGGCATTTTCCCCTTATTTCAATATGCTTCAATTGCCGTCAAGCCTCTAATGCTTGAAATATATGAAAAATATTTCGTTCCTTTGAAGAAGAATCTAAGGCCGTGCTTGAAAGCATTCATCCTAGCTGTCTTGCCTGGGTTAGAGGAAGGTTCTGAGCATTATCAACGCTGTGTAAATATTCTATCACAGACATGCGTTCATGTTGGGGAGCCTCTGTTTTATAGTTCATTGTGGCAGTGCATGGGAAGCTCTTCGCAGTGTCGACTACAGGTATTGTCTTTCATAATGTATAAACTTTCAAAGAGAGAATCCTCTGTTGAAGAGTCAGTTTTTATTGTCGGCCAAGACATTAACATTGCAATTAATGGTCTAAGTTCGGGCCTTGCTGACTCGAACTTGTTGGTTCAACGGGGAGCCCTAGACTTGTTGGGTAATTTTTTTCAACTCCATACCAATATTTTGAATTTTACTCAGTTTTGCACACTATTAAGGACTGCTGTATTTGTCGTGCTGAGAAGAGATATGTCCTTAAACAGGCGCCTTTATTCTTGGCTTTTGGGTAGTGATAAGGTGCATTCGTCTTCTTTGCCGTCATCCAGAAGAGGAAGTATTGCAGAGGAAAAGAATGGGATGCAAGAAAAAGAAGTTGCTGCTTTAAAAAGAATGAGCACTGCGGACGAGGGGGGGATGCTGGAAAAGTCTAGAATGGAATACTTTGAAAAGTTTAGCAGATCAGTTCTAAAATCAGCTCTGAAACAAGAATTCTACAAGTCACATAAAGATTCTTCAGAGGGTGTTAAGATATACAAGGTTTTAATTTCACTTTTAGACAAACCTGAAATCGGGCAACCTATGGTATGTGATCTTCTTCCTCATATTATGCACTCTTTACTGTATCATTCTATCCAAACAACTAATGTCGACCCGAAAGAAAATGTTCGAGCGAAAACAGCAAAACTCTTCTTGCGAATGCTTGACCCTGACACTGTTTGGAAACTTTTGGGAGAGTTGACGAAAGTAAGTTCTACGACCAATGCCTCCTTTCTGAAAAGCGAGAATGAACCGGAATTACCGGACATTAAACCTATCGACCTGGCTGATTTTACCTTAGAATTTAATGACATTGAAAATGATATTGGAACACAAGTATCTGAGGTCCCAAAGTTATTGTGTGATGTTTTAAGGGATTTACTTCTGAATCTCGAGGATTCACCAATTGAAGTGGTTCAAGGCCTTCTGCGCTTTACAAGGAAAAGTCTCGGGAAAATTCTACCGTCTTATGTAGGGTCGGAAAAAAGTCCGGATTATCTGTTAAGTAATGAAGTGAACGACAGACGGGCGTCTATTATGTCCAACCTATCGGGCCACAGCGAAGAAAACGAACCCATTTCCAATTCAAGCGGTATTAAAGCAGAGACTGTTTTTGAAAAAGCCTCGCCAATAAGGTTATGTCTTCTAATTTTTCTGGACCTTTTTGGTGCATTGGTTGAGAAATATGGAACTAGTGGGGGAAATACGGAGATAGCATCTCATGGCTTGATTCTAAGAGATGCGTGCATGCTTCTGATCGATTTTGCATGCTTTCCTATTGAAAGTACCAGCACCTTTGAGAAGGAACAGTCCGACCCTTTATCGCCATGGCTAAACGCGTTGTTGAAGTGTTTTAGCTCGAGCAGTAATGGTATTTTTCTTTCTGCTTTGAATGCGTTTTTAGATTTGGTTAATCTTAATCAACATTTTCTTTTAAATGGGTCGTTAGCTGAGAGTAAAAGTAATTGCTCTGCTGTTATGTTTTCTAGCATGCTGTCTCGACCAGAATTTGAATTCGTGTGCGATAATCCTAATTACCTTCACACGGCCGCTCTTCGTCTCTGGGAACTTCTGTCCTTCGAAGATCGAGATGTGCAAATGCAGAGTGTTGTACTTATGGTGCGACTTCATGAAGTGACTCCTTTTCATGTTCTTGAGGGGATTGTTTCTAGAGACATAGTTGCCCCGTGCAAAGATAAAAAGTCTGTCGCCTTTAAGCGATTCACCTTGTTTTGGCAGCTGTCGGCTGAAGTGTACGAGAATACACACATGCCACGTTCCCGGCAGTTTTCTGCTCCTTTATTTATGATGCTGGAAAATTTAAAGACCCATGACCCTACGCTTTTGTTTCTTGCTCGATGTTTCTTGAATGAATGCCTAAAAGCACTCCCAAGGTTTATGGATCCTTTTTTTCTTGTGTTGATGATGTCTTCTAGTGAACGAAATGTGCCTGTTAGTAATAGTAAGCATTTAACCCCACTCTATGACCAGGCCTATGACACCAGTCAGGTGCTCTATGTGCTTAACCTTATATTGCAGTGCCTAGAATGCGAAGGTGAACATTTTGTTTCTGCACTTATTCAGTCCAGGCTTAAGAGCAGTGACGTTATTAGTCTGAATCGAAGACATGAACGATCTTTTGAGGGGCTGGGTAACAATATATTTGACGGTATTCAAGTAGGCAGCTACTTTCATCTTCTCATATTAAGGCTCTTGCGTTTTATTCAGACGGAAACAGATACTACTGCGCGACTTGCAGTTATTAGGCAAAGCAATAAGGAAGTACAAGCACTTAGTGCTGTTGTATTGGCTAAACTGTTATCTTTTATCCAGGTAGATAAAGTAGATGATGCCACCTTTCCAATTAAAATGCTGAAATTACTCTCTAGTCAGGGTGATTTTGTGAAGTATCTTCGAGCTATAGAGAGCGTATCACTTGACAAACTCTCACATGCTGTAAGCGTAGGGAACGAGATTTTGCAAGTGCGCATTTTAGAGATTTTACGATATCTCATAATTGTTGCTGATTGTGAATGCAATCTTTCTATGACAAAAAACGAAGGCAATGATAACGCAAAGAAACCCAATAGACTGACCCTGACTATAACCTCATCCCCTTTGTTTCTTGTAACCATATTGAGTGCTTTGGAAAATGAAAAGTTTCAACAGAGCCACCCTTACTGGATTCAATTTGTGGCAAGGAGTCTCCCTTATATGAAAGGGATGGTAAAAAACCTTGTAGTTTCAGTTGTGATTTGTATTTGTGGGTTGCTCAAGCGAGTACCTTTCGATAATAGTGATAAAAATTCTGCATCAAGTAACCTGCCTTCATATACTATATCCATTGCTGCAGGACTTTTAGAAATTATTGAATTTAGCTTGCGAGACACCCCTGTGGAAAGTGAAGTTGTAAAAGACCACGATAGAGTAAGTGAGTTTATGAGCTTATTTTCGAGCTCAACTTCGGTTGTGGCAGAAGAAAAAATCGCAAGTACATGCGAGGAAACCAAGGCCGGAGTTCTTAGTGTAATTCCGAATATTCTAGAGGCTCTTGTCTGTGTGTGGGGAGACGTGTCTTTGGGCTCTTTGGCCCCGAGAAAAAGAAAAAAGAAAAGCAGCTCGAATCTTAAAGAAAGATCCGAGCTCTCTCTACTGCAACAGCCAACAAGTAGTGAAGCCATTGGTACTCGATATGTTTATCATGAGCAAAGGAAGGTGCGAGAACTTATTACTGCGATAATTACTCCGTTTTTTAAAAAGTGTGGTGTACAGCTGCTTGGGGGAATTTCTATGGTATGGTATAGAGCTAACAAAGATGAAGGGTTGGAAGTTAGTATTCCAGGGAGAAGAAGATCATCCAGTGCTCAGGATATATCTCTTTTATTGCCTGAAGTTGATTGTGGTGACGTTGAGTGGAAACGAAGAACGCTATGTGCTGGACGCAGTGAGCAACTTCGTCTCCTTGACACTTTTATTTCTATGGAAGGCCTTACCCCTCATAGGATTTTGAAAATCGTTCACAAGATTTTTAGCCAGTTAGTAGATTATAATGCAGCATCTTCTATTAGAAAACATACCAATGATTTGAGGGAAATTTTCCCAGAGCAAGGGCTTTTTCAATTTTTCTATGCGTATTTAGATACATGCTCAAAAACATCACTGTTTGCGGGAATGTGGGTTGATTTGATGAGCGTTGTTAAAGATGTAATTCAGAAGAGCACTTGTCCTCATACTATTTTACTTGTTTTAGGAATTCTTGATGTCTATAGCTTACGAGCTGCAAAACTTGGGTTCTTTGCGGACAGGAAACAGCGCAAGGAGTTTCAAGACATAATGCAAAAAGTTATTGAAGCTTGTGTTGCTGTTGTTGGTAATGGAATGAAAGCTGTGAAAACATATAAGCCCATGAAAGAAGGGGTGGGCGTTGAAGGTAGACTAACTAATAGTGCTGATAAAAAAAAGAAGTCAGAGTCCATTCTGCTTATTGAATACATGTATGATAGTATAACTGTATTCGGAAAGATTCTTTTGCCTCTTTTAGACCGTGTGTTTACCATAGACGAAAAAGATCGCATCCCTTCGCTGCTGGTGTCGCTGGTAGGAAATATTTCTATAATTTTGAGAAACAAATCAGCCCATAACAAAATAAGTTGCAGCCGCTCATTTGCATTTTTGCATGCATTAAGTAAATATACCTATTGTTTTCGGTGTTGGAAACGAGAAGTATGGGACCTATTTTTGGACCCGCTATTTTTCAAGAATGAAGATCCGAAAAACTGTGATCTTTTTCGTATGACACTTAAGCGCTTGCTAGGCTATGATAAGAGTATATTTGCTGATATTGTTGGTAAAGCAAGTATGACTCCAAGCAACTCTCTTAATTTGTTTACTTCTCGGGAACAGGAATATGAGCATATGGCGGCTATGCTCCGAAGACTTGCTTTTTGTGTGTATGCCGCCGATGTGGACCATTACGAAAAGCAACTTCCCCAGCTACAAGAGCGCATCTCAGAATGCTTTAAACTTCCAGAAGGGGATGTTGTGTATAGAGAAGCGTTCCTATTTATGAGAGTGATTTTGCTAAGATTTTCACATCATCATCTAACCTCATTGTGGCCAGTCATTATATCAGAAATGGTAAAGGTGTATTCTGAATTCATAGGGAAATATTCGTTCCTAGCAGTGGACGATGATGAAGGATCTAAGGGCGCCGTAGGTGGGAAGCATCGCAATGTTCCTGTACAAATAGTAACGAACACCGATGTGAATGGGGTTGACGCAAAGGAAAGCTGGGCACATCTACTTCTCTCTGTGTGCAAGCTCTTGGACCTTTTGCTGATATTACCAGTAGAGTATTTCGAGCAGTCAAAGTGGGGCTTTGTATCTGAAATTCAATTTGTTGGTGAGGCATTTGGGGCGAAAGATGAAGATGGTATAGTAGAGCAAAGCATTAATGGTAACATTGATATTGAAGAGCGAAGTAAAGAAAATATCGAAGGCTGCTTTTACGTGCCGTATGTTGATACCCTGTGCGACACAACATGCCCAGATGAATCCACGCGAGCGGAAGCCAAAGAACAAGGAATGCGGTACTATTGCAATTTAAACAGAATTGCTTTAACGCGGCCATTTATCGAAATTTCGAAGATATCATCTGTTGATGAGTTGCAAACGTTTTTCGCTGGTATAACTTCTCGTGTTCATGTGTACAGTGTCGTAAATTGCTCTCCGGACATGGATTACATTAATGAGTGGATTATGAGAGACTTTTGTGCTTGATTTATTGGGCATTTCAGTTACGTCAAAAAAAAAAATAAAAATGGCGCTTTATTTATTCCTTATAAAATAAGACAGGCTGAGGACTTTTTGTTCTTTTTGGTAGCGTTTTTACGTTTGTCTGCTGCATTATTAGTTTCTTTTCGTGAACTCCTCTTTGCTGGCTCGGGTGAAGGCTCTGGGGACTTTTTAGCAACTTCAGGGGATTCTTTAACATCAGAATTCTGCACTTCATTCTCATCACTTTCTGAATCAGGTGAGTCATCACCACCGCTGCTGTCGCTGCTTTCAGAATTTTTATCACTCTTCTTATCGGACGCTGCAGCATTGGAGTCCTGCTCGTTGACTACTTTTTTTTTGGATCCAGAGCAAGGCGAATTCCGTACACTATTGTTTAGCGAAGACACTCGACGAGGCAAAGGAGGTTCTGATACGGTACTGGAAACCGTACTTCTGCTGGACGAAGAAGTTTCCGATTTTTTGCTTTCCTGTCTATCGAAAGCCGCAACGGCCTTTGTCAATTTCGGCTTTGGAGTTTCAACAAATTCTGCTCCATAATCACTACTGTCAGAGCCATTTTCATCTGCATCTTCCCCAAAAAGAGCGGATGGATTCAAGGATGCTTTTTGCCTGGAAGAATCCTCATATTCTGAGACTAAGTGCCCTTTTTCAATTGCCGGTAACGACGACTTCATAGCAAGTGGCTTCAAAGGAGGTAATTTGTCTAAAGGAGAAAGCCCATCCCCGGTTTTTTTAGCAAAAGAGGCATCCACTTCTACAATCCCCATACTAGGTTCGTCTTGCAAAATTAGCTCCCCCTCTTTAGAATTACTTTCAGTTAATGCAAGAGAGAATATCCCACCACACTCAACTTTATGAAATTTCACGCCACCCGTGAACAAGACCTTGTGTGGATCCCATACATCTGAAAGGGATTCTTTCAGTCCCAATTTACAGTTTCTGTTTTCGCCAAAGGTATAAAGGATACCACAATCGTCTACAGCGGCAGAATGGTCGGAACCGCAAGAAACTGAAACGAATCGCTTATTTCTAATGTTGCTTGTAACACGCTGCGGGGTTAAGCAGCTTTTGACCTTTTCACCAAGTCCTAGTTGACCATGGTCATTACAACCCCATGCATACAGATAACCATCTTCATCAATGCATGCTGAATGTCTACTGCCACATGAAATGTGCCTTATAGTTCCAAGCCCATTTACTTTTGTTGGCTTGGAAGTGTCCCTTTCATTACCCAAACCAAGTTTACCCATCTCTCCCTCTCCAAACGCATACACAGCTCCCGAAAGGCCCAAAATAAGGGTATGATAGTAGCCACAAGCAAGCGAAACAGCCTGTTCGGGTAACGAGTCAACAAGGATTGGCCTCTTAACATGCTTTTTGTTAACCCCCAGCTGACCTTCTTCTCCAGAACCCCACATATAAACGCTACCATCTTCTGCCAATGCGGCAGAAAAGTATGCACCGCAAGCAACTTTAGAAATCTGAACATGCTGAAGGTCACTAACAAGTTGTGGCTTTTCGTGAGCATTCGAATCCCCCAACCCAAGCTGATGATTTGCTCCAGATCCCCAAGCATACACAGCACCTTCTTTGGTACAACATACAGTGTGATCTCTCCCACACGCAACATCTCGAACATGGCCACTTACAGGGCCTTTAACTTCTCCAAATCCTTTCTCATCATCAGATATTCCAAGTTGCTTCGCACTATTAGAGCCGCATGTAAAAATATTCCCTTGGGAATCCACCAGGGCAGCGTGCTCATCACCTGCGGCAACTACAGAGAGTCTTTCACCACAGACGATGTCCAGCTTGGACCCAGGCGGGACTTCTTCTTTCCCTTTCAATAACCCCTTTCCAAAAAAACGAACACCTCCACAGTTCCGTTCATTTGCCATGATTTGTCAATTTTCGAAGACAAACTTGCGCTTGTTACACCACTTCTTGTGCTGTGTGGCTGGGAGGGAGCTGGTTTATGGCACAGGTCTCTGTACTCTGTAGTCTTTCTGGTCAGGCATAAATTCTCACTAGCTATGGCCCGAGGCTATGATAGCTTGTGCCATAATGCAGTAATAAATCCCGCTTGTTGGCTGAGTTGGCAATTGGCATACATGTAATAATTAGGTAAACAATGGGGATTAGGGGTTAGCCAGGTAATATATAAATAGCTCCCCTAATCCCCTCCATCCCCCAGGCCGCCTGCGCCGCTGATCATCCAAGTCTGAAGAGTGACGTCCCTCCCTCGGCTCCCTCCTCCTCCTCCTCCTCCCTGTTTATCTCACAACCAACTGCTGCACAGTCACATCCAATGCACCATACAAGATCCAAGTGCAGACAGAGCATGACAAAGACCTCCACACGGCACCGCAAGGAGGCTCTGTGTTGGCGATTGACTTATTGAATACACACTTCTATTGCATGTGCATTCAGCGCTACATAGTCTTGGAGAATCACTCTCTTCTTTTTGTCAATTGTTGGCAAATCCAGTGGCATATTTAGCTGCAACAGATACTTTGATAAGATGAGACCTATATCTTTCAGCGAAGGGGCAGACCAGTATCGGGATCATAGAGGATCTTCAATTTCCCTATCTCATGTTAGTCGACAAATGGTAAGTAAACGACAAAGCGGGCACTAAACATTTTAGACTTGTTGTGTTTAACGTATGAAATGGTGACGATACTTGTGCTTTTGTAGGAGCTCAATGAAATGTTTCAACTATTTCTTGATTCGCTGGTAGACGAGACTGTGGAAATGATGCAACCATTTGCCTCTGAGTCGGATCTTGCGCGAAAGCCCACAGGTATTGATATTGGATCAATGGAAATTGGAGAGGTCTTACAGAAAACTCTATCCGTAATTGGCGGAAGCAAGAAAGCCCTTGTGTAAGTGTTGCTTGTTGTTTGCCTTTCGGGTATGGTAATACAGTGCATGCATCATAACTTACATATTATTGTTATTTTTAGCTCTAGAAATACTGTGTGTATGACAGAATCTGCTCATCTCGCAATTGTTTGCAGAAGTGCTATAGTTTACTTGCAGAAAATTCTCTCTGAAGCTGCTTTGGATAAGCTGGGGAAATATGTATCTTCACAAACTTCAAGATGGTTAAGCTCCCTTACAGGGCTTTATTCATTTGGAGGAACAGTTTATCATAACAATGAAATAGCCGGGTTCATATATGCATGTAAGGACGCGCTTTGCCGGAAGTTCCCAAATTATAGAACTGAAAAATATGAAGCTTTTGGTGGTAAATTACCGATTGTTTATCTACTGGAAAGAAATGTCCCTGAATCTACTCGAATATATATAAGTGAGGCATTGTGCCTTCCAGTAAAGTGTGTCAAAATTTTGCGCTCGGCCTGGGATGACAAGCCCATTGTTGAGCCGAATGAATTTCAGGAAGAATGCTTAAGAGATATTAAACAAGGGATGGTTCCATTAGCTGCTCTTCTTGTAGCTGGAACGCGTCAGTTGGGGTATATTCCTGATATTGAAGAGTTTTTAAAAGTATCTTCGGGGTTGGGAAAAGATAAAGTGTGGATTCATGTCCAAGGCGATGCCATTGGGCTTTTGATTCCCGAAAGGACTGCACCAGCAAATCTTGGGAAAATAGCAGACTGTGACTCAGTGACAATGTCACCATCGGCTTGGTATGGCTTAGTAGGCGCCCCTTGTGTTACGTTTTTGCGTGCTAGACCCTCAGAGGGACTAGTGGACGATCTTGAGAATGCTACAGGCATCAAACCATTTGTTCTTTGGGTATTTATCAAGCACACTGGTCAAGGAAGATTAGTAGCCATTATCAAAAATGCTGTAAGTCTCGTCGAAATTTTAAGCTCATGTTTAAGGAAGCTCCCTTACATTGAAAGTATTGCGGATATTGTTCAAAATCCACACTTATGTCTGTTCCGATTTATTCCAGAAGGTATAGATGGTGTGTATGACCTGGAGATTTCTCGTAGTATTGGTAGCAGTGATCGAATAGAAAAACGAAAGTGGGTCTGCGAATGTCTTAATTATTTAAATAGGAAATTAGTCTTCAAAGTGAACAACCCGACACAACCCCTTATATTGGACTTAGTGGAAATTGAATCTGTAGTGTTTCTTCAATTTAATCCCCTTGTTTCTGGAAATGGGGTTTATGGCCACGTAGACAACGTAGAATACCTTTGCCGCGTTCTCTCTCTAGAGTGTGAAGTGTTCCGACATGCTAAAGATAACTTATCTCAACTTGATGGCATTGTTGAGCAATTTAAAGACTTACAAATTCTTAAACCAACTCGACCGTTGTCTGTAGCTGTTCGCTTTTTCCCTACTTACTTGCAACACTCGCAACTGTCTCCTGAAATAGCATCCGATGTTGAAGCTTTAAATTTAGAGCTTGCAAGTGTTTTGGGAACAAAGAGTGACTTTATCTCGGGAGGAAAGGATGTTGAGAATAGGACTTGTGTTTATATAGACCTGATGGAGTCACAACTAGACCAATCCTCTTTTGTACACTTACTTCAAGGAATGTGTAAAACGGCAAATTCTCTCGAAGAGTCAAAAAAGCTTCTTGTTCATATGGAGGAGCTTATAAGGAAAGGAATTGAAGATGCTGAAAGTGATCTTAAACAGGAAAGTGATGAAAAGCTATTAGAAGATGGTATCATTCGCCAGGTACCTGTTATAGGCAACGTGCTGAATTGGCTTTCCCCTATTGATGAAACGCAAAAGCGACCCGTAATGGGGAGAACTTTCGAATTATCTTCTGGTCGTTTAGAAAAGTCAACTGAATCTGTATATGGTCAAGATAGGGGGCTCTCGAAGAGCAGGTCTGTAGAACATCGAAAAAGATCTTCGGTTCAGAAATTTGCAAAACAAATTGCGACCTCCCCAAGTGTCGATACCTTGAGTAAGTCCGGTAATTCGTCTGTTAACGACCCAGCACTAAACGAGCATAGCTCACTAACGACTCTGGATGAAATTCCAGGTACAAAGAGTAATAACAAAGAATCACTTAAAATACCTTCAGCTGCACGTCATCGATCTTCGAGCTTATACATGTCTGATGAAAGTGGACGAGGTGAAGCGGATGGGTAGATATATGATAGACGTTTCGAACTTGCTTTAAAATGTGTAATAAAATAGTCCTGGCGACCTTCCGATAATGATGTGTAATGTAGACATGTGGGGGATTGAACATGAACTAATTGCTTCTCACGTTGGTTGGGTACAAGTAAAGCTTCTTTCAATTTTTTTTAGCCTGAAAGCGAGTTCATGCACTTTTTAATTTTACTTATCCTTTTCAAAAATTTGAAATGGCTTTCGTTCCTTAGTTGAAAGAAGCTTCCGCTGCTTCTATAAGAAACGCATACTGACTTTCTTCAACTTAAGTATTCGTGAGAAATAAAATCTGAAGACTATTGAGGTTTGAAGCTGAGCGGAGCCTCGTTCAGCAATCTGGAAAACCGGGATTGGAGAGCTTCAAACTGACCCCCATGGACGTGAAGACTGAAGGGGTTCTAACGAAGTTGAAACTCATTGAGCGAAGCGCAGTGTAGTGTTTTTCTCTCACCAGCCCAGGCCGGCTCACCGCTCAGCAGTCAGCAGTCAGCAGTTAGCAGGTCCTTTCGAACACTGCACTCTGCAGACATTATTGCAAATTGCAATTTGCAGCCTTCTGCAATCTGCAGATTGGAATAATTGGATAAAATTACCACCCAAAATTATGCTATTGCCTATTATAATAACTTGCTGCGATACCTCCTTACTGCTGACCATACATAACCCTAAAGAAAAAAATTGCGAGCGAGCCGACCTTTTACAAGGAGCCCAAGGAGCGGTCGCTACCGCTCCTTGAGGAGCCTTGCCTTTTATTTAAAATAGTCTGCACAGCAAGTGTGGACGAGCGAAGCTTGTGTAAGGGATCCAGTTTTGAGAAGCATAATTTAATTTTGGGGGGATGGGGGTTTTATCCAATCAGAAGGCTGCATTTATCATATATCCTCGAAAAAATTGACCGTCGAAAAGGGCCTCATGAGCTGATGAGAGAAAAACGCTACGCTGCGCTTCGCTCAATTAGGTCTTTGAATATTATAATTCTCAAATCCCTTTTTGGCTCGCCAATCGCCGCTCGTCCACAGTACTTGCTGTGAAGAATTATTTGAAACGGCATTTTTCCCGCGCCTTTTGCATGTGCGATTATCGCAAGATGATCAGGGCGGGGCCCTGGCGAGGCGGGGGGATAGGGTTACCATGGTTACCTAGCCATACATAATATTGATGCGATCACTGGGTGATGAGGAATTTGGATTTTGGGGCCTCCCTAGTCCCTATCCTAGTCCCTTCCCTCCCAGCTCCCTCCCTCCTCTTCACGCGGCTTGCTCCAGTCCCTTTTGGCTTCCTCACCCTAACAAGATTCTCGTCGCCGCCCTATTTGCATGATTAAAGGAATTATCAACCGCTTCTCAATCTCACGCCACTCTGCCCATTACTGACGTCCCTGCTTAACTGCCCTGTAAAAGCAGCTTCAGAGAATCCCTCTTTTAGTTAGTGTGCTCAAGGACACAACTACCTTTTTATATATCACACTTGTTGATTGATTACTTTTAAGTTGGACAAGCTATATCGCCATCATCATGGTGATGCCTACACCTTCAAAAATAAGAAAGTCTCCTAAAGCTTTAGCTCGTAGGAAAAGCACCGGAAGACACCAGCAAAGACAGCCTGCAGGTATCGTTTTGAGTTTAGTTTCCTTTGTTTCCACAGATAAATAAGCTATATTGGATCTTTGACACCATTTATTTTTGTTTTTAATCTAGCAAAAAAGCCACACCGATATAGACCTGGCACCGTAGCTCTTCGAGAAATCAGAAAACTTCAGAAAACCACAAATTTGCTAATTCGGCGATTGCCCTTTTCCCGTCTTGTGAGAGAAGTTGCAAATGAGTTGAAGACAGGATTGCGCTGGCAAGTCTCTGCCATTGAAGCTCTGCAGGAAGCCTGCGAGGCATATCTAGTACATCTGTTTGAAGATGTGTAAGTACGCGTATTAGAGAATCACCCCTTCACAACTATTTCTCTTTAACACTCTGCTTTTTTTCTTTTCCTACATTATTATTCAATCCCCAGTAATTTATGTGCAATACATGCAAAAAGGGTAACAATCATGGTGAAAGACATGCAACTTGCAAGGCGTATTCGTGGGCCTGTGGAGGGGCTTGGTTAAACTTCACACAAATATAAGATAGAGCACAGTGTATTAACATTCAGAACACAAACATATCTCACGCTACACGCATCAACATTATAGGAAATAGTACGATCCCGAGAATACAATAAAGCACAATTGAGAGGTCACTCTTGATTCTACAAGAACTAAAATTTCTCATATTGTTTGCAGAATATTTCATAAAAACTAACCCCCTGCAAGAAGGCATCACACAAATCATCTTTCTTTTTAGCCAAATGAAACACGTTTCCTGCATCTTCAATGTTTACAATTTTTCTATTTTCATAAGATTCTGAATCCAGCAACTTCAAAACGTAGTTTGTAGCGTCTCTTTTTTTCGCTTTGTGATCTTTTGTAAAGCCAAAGTATATGCTAGGTACTTTGGGATTAAGACTGAACACTCTATCTTTCCCATACATATCAGAAAGCTCTCTCACTATCAGTGTTTCGATAACTATCATTTTGAAAGCTGTGTATGCAGAAAGTAACGATGATCTGGTGAAAAGCTGCCTTTCCAAAACAAACACATCTGATTCTGGCAATTCCTTTACAAACTCCTTGACAGCGTCAATATAGGCAGCAGGTTCAAACGCTTCCGGCAAAAACACACTGTGTATTTTCCAGTGATTAAGTGAATACTCATTCATTGAACTCTCGCTACCCGAATGAATTTGCCCACTTTTGCAATGTATTTGACAGGAAGCAAGATTCTTAAATCCAATATCTACAGACAGTATAACATTGATATCGCGTTTTAACAACTACAAGCAGACAATAAACAAGCGCAATTTTAGAAATGGATGGATGGTATTCGTGGACACTTCGTAAATAAACTGTGCCTCTTACCTCTCTTTTCTTGCTAACAGATAAATAAGTCGATTCTCTGAACAATCTTCTCTGCTCTTCAGACAGACTTGCTGGCAGTTTCCTCTTGCCAACAGTAGGAAACACAAATTCTACGTCTGCCACCAAATATGCACGATGTGAAACGTTTCTACCATCCTTCCTTCGCAATCGTACCGGGGAAAGCTCTGTCAATTCTTTCTCAGACAAACCATACATCTTCTTTAGTTTAGACTCACTGATTGTGGGATCAGAAGCATTAATTTTAGCAGAGAGCCTTTTCAGATCCTCCTCATTGTAAAATGTCGTTCTTCTATTTGGTTTTTTGTACGTATCAAGAGTTTGAATCTCTTCTTCTTTCAAAAAATACCTTTTCTTAGCTACACTTTCAGAAATAAGTTTCATAGGGGCTTCATTTGCTGTTTCTCTGTCTTTTAAAACAGAAATAGTACATAAAGGCCTTCTTAGCGCTTTAAACATCTGTGAAGGCACCATGCCTTTGTACGGAAGTGGTAACCCCGCTAGGGGAGGCGATTGTAGTCTAGCTGCTGCATATATCCACATGACTGCGTTGTACCCTGTGTCCAGTTTGAGTAAGTGGATGCGTCTGTCTTTCTGTCTGTGTGTGTGAGTGAAAGAAGAGAGAGGGAATGTGTGCATCTAAAAGAGAAAATGGTACACAACACCTCACACAGGTACTACTGTACTTATGTAATTATTACTTTGGCCAGTAGTCCATTGTCAACCACTGCTGGCTGGGCAGCTGATTGGAATTATTATTATATCCCCTAATCCCCTTCACTTCTTCCGCGCCCCCAGACTCCAGAGCCCTGCAGGCTGCAGTCTGCACCGTAGAGTCGACCAATTCCCGCCCTTTTTACATTTCTTCCCTTCTTTATAGCTCTTCCGGGGCTTCCCTCTTCCCTCTTCACTCTTGAGTCTCGGGGCCCGGAAGTCTTTTGTAAGCTTCCCTTTATTATAGTTGCTGCATCCACACTCTCCAGAGGGATTAAAGAAACACAGGACTGTTGAGAGATATTATAGGGCAGAACTCTTCTGATATTGCAGGATAAGAATGGACGAAATCAACGCCAGGCTAAATTCCTATGCAGGGCGGCATCTTGATTCTTTGAATGATCAAGCAAAAAGGTAAGAAAGCATTGGCATTAAATACAGCTATTTTATCTCCTATGGAATATCTTAACCGGAAAATCTATTACCATTAAGACTATCTGAAATACAGAGTAAGAAAACAAGATCATCAGAGCAAATCTCCGAGCTACGAGGAACTTGTAAGTATGAGCTGAAATAAGGGCTTTTGTATTTAAATGAATTCTGCAGACGAACAACGATTTAACTTTTCTTTGATACTTCACATGATGTTGCAGTGATCTACTTGTGCAAAAAAAGAAATGAGTTAAAAGCGAAACTCTCGGTGGCCAAAGAACCGCAGCCTATTAAGAGGAAAGTTAGCGAAGCTATGGAAGAACATATTTCTAGCTCGATTCCCGTAAAACTTTCTCTTCAAGTCCAATCTAAGGTAAGGCTCCTGTTTGACATATTTTTTTTATCAACCTACGGTGCTAAGTTTTTTCTGTATCTAATGAATCAAGATTTCCAGCGACACAGTTAGTGCAACGAAAGCGAAACTCAACAATGAAATGAATATCGCATACAGATTAAGTGGGCAGACCTTGTTTGCTCTAGGAACTGACAAGTTAGCCATTCGTCTTGATACTTCATACAAGGGAAAATATTATGACAATTATTATGTCATTTTCAAACTTTCGCAAAAGGATGATACTGCTTCAATATTCAAACATACCATTCCCTACTTTATAGACCTGGATAGTATTTTGCCCCTTTTAAACACTGACATTAAGGTTCGTATTTCTGTTTTTCCTTGCTTGAAGTTGCGTTGACTTAAGACACTAACACCCCTTTTCTATACACCAACAGTTGTTCGTCTCTATTCTGTCAAACCTCATGAATGCGTACATTCATCGGAGAGAAGCACTAGTATATGCAGTTGCACAGAGGGATGGGATAGATAAAGATACACTGCAGGTTTCTGCCGCTGCTGACCTTTTGAAACTGCAATACACTCGAAAAGTGGACAAAAGGAACATTCGAATACTTTTGCAGTATGAAGATATGAAGGAGACAAAGCCTACAACAGCCTTTGTTCAGCTATTAACATCAGGTAAGTGGATCAAGTACTTTCAAGCCAAGAATGGAACTACAAAATGGTTTTATTAACCCATCATCCCACCGGGGGGAACCCAACAGATGGTAGTGTTGAGAAAAGACTCAGAAAGGAAGAGCGGAACTTTTTACAACATGAGCTGGCTGTCGCTTTAACGTCACTGGATGATGCGGTACTTTCGGTGCAACAATGAAGCGCAATTTACAATGTACCACTGCGTACACGGCCACATTAAACATCACCCAGGTATTTCAAAAAAAGACACCTTCCACTCACGATTTCACCATAAAATTCCATTCCCACAATATAAAAGTTTGCACTATTATTTGCCTTATCGTGTAATAAACATTTAATCCAATTTATCTTCTTGAACCTGTGGTTTTGGAGCAAGGGCATCCGGCTTTAGCGTTTCTAAAAAGTCATCCAAACGCAAAGGACGTAGCTCTACATCTTCACTGGGTGGAACGCTGCCATTTGTTTTTCCCATATACTCTCTCAGTGATACAAAGGCCGCACTTTGACAAAGATCCTCCAATTTGCTTCCGCTATAACCCTCAGTCAACTCAGCAATTTGATCCAAATCAACACAAGCCCCTAATTTTTCTTTCTGCAAAATTACTTTCAGAATCTGCTTTCGCTGGTCCTTCTCGGGCAATCCAATATGGAATGCCTTTGGCATGCGCCTCAAAATTGCCTTATCAACATCCAAAGGACGATTAGTAGCCCCAATGATTATTACTCTTGTATCGTCATTCCTGTCAGTGTTTAGGCCATCCCAAAGTGTCATAAACTGTGCTTTCATCATTGCCGTTGCTTCATGATCGGTGGATGTTCTTTCTCTTAAAAAGGAATCAATTTCATCAATGAAAATAATACAAGGAGAAAGTTTCACAGCTAAAGAAAACAAAGCCTCGACAAGTTTCTGTGACTCGCCATACCATTTTTCCACTATGCTTGAAATTTTAAGATTTATAAACGAAGCCCCACTTTCTTTAGCGATTATTCTCGCCAACAACGTCTTTCCACATCCAGGAGGACCATGCAATAATATTCCTTTCGGGGGTCGAAGAAGTCGCGACGAAGATTTGAAAATATCTGGGCGAGAAAAGGGAAGAACCACAAGCTCCTTCAGTTCGCCAATAACCCTGTCAAGTCCCCCAATATCAGTCCATCTCAGTTTTAAATCATCTTTGTCGATGTAATCTGAAGTTAGCATGATTTCGTGTTCATTTAAAGATTTGCCTTCTGCCTTTAACCGAGTTATAAGTTTAAGTGATGAGCACTCGGCGTCTTTTCGGCGTTTGCTCATCGGATCAAGAGCGTCCAGCACCCATTTGATTATATAGTAACACGCTACCTGCGACAGGGCAAATATGCCTATATCCAGCATCAACTTCCTGTCCACATGCACCATTATGAAGTGTTAGATTTGAACAAGGTTGTTAGGTTGTATGGGGTGCAGTGGCTGATTTATTTGCCTGGTATACATGTAAGGAGACTCCCCCCGGTGTAGGCACACTGGCATGGTCTGTATAGCGAGTTTCCTGGACCCAGCTGGACTCCAGCAGCTGTGAGGCAATTGCATAGTGACCCCCCCCCTACCCCTCCGCAGGGAGTACAGCTGTGACTATGGCCGCGGCCCGCGAGTCGCCAGCTCCCGCGGGGCCTGTGTTGTTGTTATTTCCCGCCCTGCTATTGCAACACAATAACACTGCTGCTGTAGTGGACTGACAAGGACATAGCTTCATACTTCCCGCGAAGAATACTCGAAACTAGATTACAGTGGAGTAGAGTAGGATCAGCTGACCCCACTATCCTTCCTGAAGTCTTTCGAACTTTGTTCTGAGGAAAAACTAGCTTAGATTTGCCACGTCCTCGAGTGTAGTATTTGTTTGTGTTTTGTTTAATATGGGTACCGATCAGCAGCCAGGTAAGTTGTGTGCACATGTGGAAGGTGCCGGTTCAGACCATAATGGAATAATGTATCCGTTGCTAACTGTATGGTGTGGTATTTATTTTGTTTTTGTGTGGGTTGCTGCTTCTCAGAACAAGTGGATGATGCCACAGAAGAAAAGATTATTAACGAGGAATATAAAATCTGGAAGAAAAACAGCCCATTCCTTTACGATTTGATCGTAACGCATGCATTGGAATGGCCTAGTCTTACATGCCAATGGCTGCCAGATGTGGTCAAGCCTGAAGGTAAAGATTACAACACGCACAGGGTTATTCTGGGAACTCACACATCCAGTGCCGAACAAAATTATCTCATGATTGCACAAGTAATGCTTCCAAATGATTCCTCTTCTGTGGACGGCAAAAAGTATGACGAAGAGAAGGGCGAGTATGGAGGATTTACCAATAGCAAGGGCAAAGTAGAAATCGTTCAGCGTATAGCGCATGATGGAGAAGTGAACCGAGCCAAGTATATGCCTCAGAATCCGTGTTTGATTGCTACTAAGAGCCCTTCAGAAGAAGTGTACATATTCGATTACACTAAGCATCCGTCGTTTTCTTCTGCAACGTTTTGTGATCCTGATGTAGTTCTTACTGGTCATACTAAGGAGGGTTTTGGGCTCTCGTGGAATCCCCATAAAGAGGGACATCTTCTCTCTTCTAGTGAAGATGGAACAGCATGTTTGTGGAACATTGGACATGCTTCAAAAGTGACCAAGACCTTAGGTGCGGAGGCTACCTTTAGGGGGCACACTTCTGTTGTGGGTGATGTTGCATGGCATGGACTGCATGACTGCCTTTTTGGAACGGTCGGCGATGACAAGAAGCTCATGATCTGGGATACCCGCTCTAGTGATCGAACTAAGCCAGCGAGTGTTGTCGAAGCTCATAGCAAGGAAGTTAATTGCCTTGCGTTTAATCCTTTTAATGAATATGTTGTTGCTACCGGATCGGCTGATTCAAGTATTGGCTTGTGGGATTTAAGAAATATCAACATGAAACTACATAGCTTTGAGTCTCACAAAGATGAAGTGTTCAACTTGGCGTGGTCACCGCAAAATGAAACAGTCTTCATGTCTGGGGGTGCTGACAGAAGAATCCACATCTGGGATGTCGCCAAAATCGGCGAGGAACAAACTGCTGAAGATGCTGAAGATGGCCCACCTGAACTTCTGTTTGTACATGGTGGTCACACAGGCAAAACGAGCGACTTTTCGTGGAACCAAAATGAGCCGTGGGTATGTTGCTCCGTTGCTGAAGATAATGTTTTACAGATATGGCAAATTGCGGAAAACATCTACAACGAGGAGGACTTGGATGTTCCAGCAACAGAATTGGAGCAGTAAACGTTGCTTAGACATACGAAATTGATGCACTTGTACTTACAGACACCCCTTTCTTTGGTAGAGCTTACCTTCCCCTGATATAATTAAACCAATCTTTAGATAGTTCTTTCGCCTTATTTCTGCTCTGTTTGAAGGGGCTTTCACATAAACAACCAATAAAGCTAAGCTTTTTTTCCTTTAGTACGTCTATTCAAGTCACGAGATAAATTCAGGTTTTATTCTTATCCTCTTTTAGCAACTGAGCCAATTCCGAAAATCTCCCTTCCATTTTACTAATAATGGATTCTAGCTCGTCAATCCGTTCTTCCCTCTTTTCTATTTTCCCATTCAGCCTCTCAATTTCTTCCCTGAGGCTGTTTTTTTGTTCTTTATCTTCCTTCATGTGTTCTTGTATTTCTTCCATTTCCTTTAGCTGTCACATATACGTAAGAAAAGCACACAAAATAAATACATATTCAAAATAAAAACGACCATTGGCGCCTTCAAAATCATCGCTTACCTTTTCATTTTTTTCTTCTGCCATTTTCTTCCAGTACTTTTCAGCTTCTGGTGCGTGGTATTCGAGAAAAGCCCACATTGCCAACAGTGGCACAGCTACCTGCATAAACGTAAATATGTGCCTATCGTACACATTGGAGAGAACAAAGAGCACAAACTTAGTACCTATCCACAAACCAAAAGCGCTAAATCCTACAAACAACTTACCATCCCAATCCCTTTTTATTGGCTGCTGTATATTCAGGGGGTGCGTCTTGAAATAAGCGTCGAGCATTTGCTAAAAAGCCGTCCTTCCTCCACTCTCCAAGAGGTGGCCTTGGTTTACTTTCCGAAGCTGGTGACTTATTTGAATCTCCCATTACTATTACCCGTACCCACTTTACACAATGTTCCCGCCACTACAACACATTCAGCTTCCACTGTGACACTAATCTCTAGCCGGCTAGAGGGAGTGCTATACACGATAACTAACACTTCTTAATCCGCAACGCACTCAACCCGTCCACACCACACACGCGTAACAATAGATAGCATAATTATTAGAGGAACATAAATAATGTTTCGTGTGGGGCCCCTTTCCGCCACTTCCTGTATTTTTTCATTCTTGTCTTGTTTGTTTTCCTTATCTTTGCTTGATTTGTTACTGTGTGAACTTGCCCCGCGTGGAGAAGGAGGCTAGCTGAAAAACAGACAGGAGAGAAAATAGATGCACCTCCTCCCTCCTCAAGGAAGAGAGGGGTAGCTTTGGTGTGCTTGAATAGACAGTTGCTCTTCTTCTTCTTCTTCTTCTTCTTCTTCTTCTTCTTCTTCTTCTTCGTGCTATTGGAAACTTCTTGAGAGCCTTAAGCTCCTGCATGTGTGGAGGGAGATCAAAGATTAAACAAAATGGTCCAGGAATTGAGAACTATACATAACTTTGTGCGCTCTTCTGGGGGTTCTTTAGCGTTTGCTTCCCACCTTCGACCAGATTCTCTGTGCTACTTTTCTGAGGGTTCCCTTAGTTTGGTGTACCTTTTGGGGGACAAATCCCACGTAACATTATCGACAGCAGAATGCTTTGGAGACCAATATCCTGGTGAAGATAATCCTGTGCTGTCTGCTATACCCATGTATGTCTCAAGCGGAAGTCTGTATATAGGCTATGTGTTTGCCAAGGGGGAAGTTGGTGTGAAACAATTGTCTTTGGAAAGTCCGTTCGTTGATGAGACTGCTGCAGTTATTTTGCGAGAATTTCCAACGGAGAACACATTCGAACCCAATACTCCCTTTTCCCTTCTACAACAAAGTTGCAATGCTAACGCTTCGCCCATTCACACCAATCTGTTGGCGTTTTCTAAACCGCTTAGATGCGATAGTAATCTTTTCCTTGTATGTGCGGCTACCACAACGGGTCTGTTGTGTGTCTGGTTAATATGTGCCAAAGATGAAGCTGGACCGAAACCAATTCCTATTGGCTGCATTGACATTAAAAGCCCAGCTAGCTTTGTTAGTTTTGTGGACGTGGATGGTGCACAGGAAGAATTGAGTTTGGTAGTTGGTTCCGGAAAGAATGGGTCGGTGGTTGAATTTTTCTTCAAAATCACAAGTAGTAAGGGAAATAAGGACACCTTTACTCTGACTCTTATTAAGAGACATTGCATAATTGAACCCATGCCGTATGTGTGTTCATGCTCCTCATTTACTGTTTCTAAGGGGCTGTTGATAACTAGCCTTGATGAGATGATGTACTTCATTGACCTAACCAACAAAGAGCGAAGAATAAGTGCCACAATTGAAATGGATAAAGGGGCTTGTAATTTTGCAATCATAAACAGTCGATTAATTTTGGTAGGATTTGTAGGAGGTTTTGCTGTGTGTGAGCATAAAAATGGTAAATGGACGTACAGGTGTGAAAATGACAAAGAGATTACCTATGATATGAATGAAAGCGGGCTGGCGAACTGTTTTAAATTGAAGAGTTTAGAGCCTGTGGACAAAACTGTTATTTCCGATATTTGCGTTTCGCCAGATGCACTTTTTGCCACTGCTTTATTCGATATGAACCTTTTAAAGTTGAAAAAAAATGCTCAATTCGAATATAGGATCGACTTGTTCCCTATAGTCTCCTGCAAAGAAGTTGTTCAGCTAGTTAAAAAGTACTTGAACTCGGGCGCGGACCAGGCTCCTTTCGAAATAGTTATATACATTCGCCTTTTTTCGGATAGTTTGGTACCTTCAATGATTCGGCAAGCGTTAAAATATGTTATTGAGGATGGAGAAAGTATTTCGAATAATGCAGCAAAAGTGCGAATGCCCCTCATGCATGCATTTTCTGGATTGTTAGCTAGAACTCCTAAAGCGATTTCTGAAAAGGACCATTCTATTGAAGAAATAATACACTGCAAATCTGTTCTTGAACTCCGAGTGCAATTGCTGCGTTCCATCGTGGAAGAAAAAGTGGTATGTCAGAGCTTAACAAAATGGGCTTTTATTGGTTGTATTTATGTTATTGTAAAAGCTAAATGCCCAATACCAGTCCCCCTTTTCAAGGAATGCCTGACATGGTTGAACAAAAAATTTAAAGAAGATATTGATCTAAAGCCTTCAGCGTTGCTTCTCGAAACGCTCATTGAACAAGAGATAGGAAGCACAAGTAAGGGCTTTGCAAATCGTCTTTGCGACGAATTCAAATATGCATGTGCTTGTTCCATTTGTAGTGGGGAATGTATTGTGGTCCTTGGATCAAACTATAGTGAAATGATACTCTGCGCAAATGGACATGCATTCAGCCTGTGCATGCTAACAGGAGTTCCCTCACACTCTCCAGTGTTCCGCCAATGCACTCTTTGTCATGCTAAAGCTTTATCGCCCAAAGCATTTACTTTAAATTCAAATTCTGTAAATCTAGCTGGTCAATACCCATCCAGTGTTGACTGCCCTATCTACAAGCTCGTTTCTCTCCATGCTCATTGCCCTGTATGCCGTTCCGCTATGAATTGTGCAACAGACTTGTGGTTTTCAAACTAGTCTTGTTACAGCATATACCTCTAGAGCACCTCCTGTACATACCAATCACCAACCCTCCCCAGTCCCCATGCAGCAACGGGACTGTGACTTTCCATGCGTACCACAAGTATTTATTAGAAAATAATAAAAAAGGCGTCATAATGAATGGTACTTCTGCTCTGTAGCTGTAGCTATTTCGGGTTATTTTTGGTTATTATTCTTTTGCGGACTTAAGATTTACAAGCTACGATCAAGGCGGCCTTATTGTCTGTAGTGATGGCTTCCTTTGTACGGTGTATTGATTGCTGAAGATTAAGAAGGGTGGCAAGAAACCCAATTCAAGATGTCCTCCTCAGCGTTGACCTATGACAAGCTGCTAGCTATAAAGTCTGCAAAGTAAGTGTTGTGCTTCCAGTATGCCTCGTGTCAGGTAGAGCGGTCGTTTTTAACTTTTAAAGATTCCTTTCCTGTGAACTGAGTGTAGGGCACTATTAGTGCAAGCCGATAAGATTACTTCCCAGTTGTATCATCATTATTCCTTATTGAAAGTTGAAGACAGCTTGGTGGACGAATATGAGAAAGAAAGGGCCCTTCTTCTAAAGGAAAAGGAAGATGTGGAAGCAAAGATTACAGAGTGCTTGAGGGATATAAATGAGGTATGACTTTTGTGGAAGACATTTGTCTAAATATGAGCATCTGAGTACTAAGCTTTAGACTTAATAGATTGATGTGGTAATAGCGAGAAAAGAAGCAGACAGAAAGTCACTTGAAAAAGAAAATTTGCAATTGGAAACTAAGTTTTTTACTTCCTTGAAAGATGAAATTGATTTGCTTCGTAGTGAGATAGGAATGGAGAGATTACCGACTCTGCAGGAGGAAGTTGATATGAACATGGCATCGTATTTGGAAAAACGGCGGGGCGAATGGAGAGATTCCCGAATTTCTAATTCGTCGAAGATAGGAAAGAATCGAAACCAGGTCTTTTAATGGTTGCAGCACCCAAAAGAAGACATTGGCTATACTGTGTTTAATATTTCAACCTTTCAAGAGCAGTCTTGCGTTAAGCTGCTAAAACGTGTTTCTATCTTGCGGGCCTTTGCGAGTGAACTTGTCACTCAAGTCCAGAATCATATTTATTTTTCAAATCGAAGTGTTACTAATCGCCTTCGGATGTGAAGTGGACAGCGTCACAGCGCCTTTCCAATGTTCAAGATGCACCACCATTTGTCCATCTCTGGCTTTAAAAGCAAATGCGACGGTGTGTTTTAGATGATGTCCTGAAGAGCAATACTACCAGTATAAGCCCCTCTTATAGCTAGGTATCTTGCTCTCACAATTGCTTTCCTCAAATGACTACTTGCGACCCTTCTTGCCCTTCTTTCCTTCTTTCTTTTTTCCACCAGCCTCCGAAGGGGTCGATGGGGCGCTTGCATGACCACCTGCTACGTTAAATTCAAATTCACCCTTCGCAGCTCTAGTCAACTCCGCGAAAAACCCATCGTAGTCTAAAGAAAAATAAAGCCGAAAAACAACGAAAAGTTAAAATGATACCCTCAGAATATTGAATATTAAAATGCGAACAAAGTAGCACCCGATTTCCTCGTGCTTACCTCCAGGAACGAGGGAGAGCTCCCACTCGCAGCCATTGGCCCCCCACTTTTCTCCACGGATTTGTGCATACTTGTGGATAATCCCAGTTACTGACCCCGCATTCTTATGGTTCACTGAAAGTGTCGCCTCCATTTCACATTTTTTCATAGGAATAATAGACACGAGTTTCTTCAATATCGTGTTCGCCTGTCGTTCTACCGATTCTTCAGCATCAATTTTAATTTTTGCTTCTTCTAAAGCCAACTGAATGCGCTCAACTGGATGGGGTGTAGAAGTCTTTGGATTAATAAAGTATTTGTGCAAGTAGTTCACTGTTTAAGGGAGGATCGAACAAATATTAGTTTTACGCTAAATATCAAAGAAAACTTGTAATATAAAATGCTCATACAAAGGGGCAATTTGCACACAGTCTTACCTATTTCCTTCCTTCTTTTGTCCACCTTTTCCTTTCGCTCCCCCTGACTTTCATTCACTACCCCTTTCGAACATATTTTCTTTAGACACTCAACAACGTCTGTTGTGTCAAAAGCCGTTTTCAAATCTTCATGGTTTGCTTTTTCACCAGCATGATAGTTTTTAAAGATTGTGTCAGAAAACAGCACCGTGTCCCAAGGAATGGTATCGTCCTTGCGCCATTTCAAAACAACGCCAGGGTTGCAAAGCACTTCAAAATGCAGCTTCCCCGATTTAAACTTTACAATCTGAGGCTGGTTTGTCATATTGCTAGTACTCCAATCTATTAAAGTGGTCAAGATATAATCCCGTCTCTCTTAGCACAGTTGTCTCTCTAAGCAGTCTCGCACAGCAGAAGGAGGAGGGATTGCAAACAGGCTGTTTCCTCTGCGGCAGGATAAATTGAGTGTTCCAGGCTCCAGCTGGCCAAGGTGTGACAATCATATCCTCATCCCCCCTAACCCCAATATTATTGTAACACCTTTGAGCTGCTGCAGCCATGTGGATGGCCTGTTGAGGGAGGGATGCGGTCAACCGTGATGATTGTTTTATTTCATTCGGTAACTCATTCATGCCCCTCCCTACACACCAGGGAAGGAAAACACTCCCCACTCCGCCTCCCCGTGCAGACCCCGTTGAGAAGTATAACACACGCCCTTCCTCCCCGGGGAAGAACATCACTAATAGAACAGAAGATTACTAACTGACCTATCCGAACCATTGAGATTTAATCCCCCTCCTCAGGAACTACGAAGCAACTGTTACCACGGGACTGACTATTTATCAATATAACAAGATGGAACCCTCTGCAGAAAATTTGCCTTGCGACGATATAATCGAATTCAAGGAAGTCCTGAAAACTCTCCGTAAAGTAGACGATAATGTTATTTACGAATTAAACAGTGCAGTTCCCACAAAGTCTTTTAAAACGAAAAAAGATGCACATGAAGAGTGCAAAGATCTCTTTGAGATGGTAAGTTAGTTAGCCGGAGGGGTAGTCCATGTTTCAGAGAATAACATATTTTGACAATTTGGAACAAATATCTAACGTATTGTTTTTTGTGCACAACTTTGCACATTTATTTCCTTAAATCGTAGCTTCACCAAGCCCATTCTTCTAGAAATAATGGTATCAAAAAATGCATAAAAACTTCAGAGAAAACAATCAACGAATTGAGGAACAAAGCGGATGAAGACCCCTCTTACACTACAGCTTTGAGATCAGAACAAAGTTCGGTAAGTAGAGCGTTTTGACTGTGACCGTATCATGTAAAAAACTTCGCCTTTATTTTTAGTGCGTTTATGCAACTAACCGTTTTGGTATGTAATATCCAGCTGAGAATGATGAATGCAGAACTGTTTGTAGAAGAAGTTGTGAGAGATCGAACAATCAAGGCCTTCTCAGAGCGATGCAAGGCCTACAAGATTCCTCGTGGTTACGAGAAGGAGTTCAACTAGGAAAAGGAGATGCGACGTCATCACAAAGGTGCATACGTTTTGCACACTTGCTTGCCAACTACCAAAGAATATACTGGGGAAGGGTGATTAGTACATGTGTAGCGGTGTAGCGTTGTAGTAATAAAGTTCAAAATACAAAATACTATTCGCCGAATGCCATGTGAAAGGGACATGTGCCTGCTGGGACTGGAGCTGTATAAATGTGGTTGAACACCACTGCGAACCTTTATCAAAGAATGAAGGAAGGGATAAATACAATAGATGTGAACTAAGAAGAGGGGCATCATGGTGACACTGCAACACTTCCACATTAGCTTGCCTAACATCCCCTTGCATAGATAATGCGCGATCAGCGCAATGCATAGGATGCGTACTGCAGCGCACTTCTTCAGAGTGGGGAAGAAGGAGTGAAAGTAGAAAGAGAAAACTGACTGAAACGAGATGAAACTGCCTTCCGTTACACCCTCAACCCTCAGTATGACATTTGACCACACCACGTGGCTCGAGTACTCTGGACTAGCTGGGTACCTTTGGCCTTTTGGGTTTTAGTCTTTAGGGGAGACGTAAATAAGGTTATTTATAGTTTATGCACACATTCCCTTGTTTTTATTTCAATGTGTCTCGTATTTCACAGATCATAGCAATAGCTTATACATCCCTGTTGTCTATGTTTTGATCTATTGATCTTAGCAGAATAGTTGGTGGCATTCTTGGCAGCTGTTGCCTTACCGTTCTCCGTGAGCTAAAGTTCAAGCCGCGCTCTGTTTTGTATAAGGGACTTACAGATTTTATTACATATATAATGGGTTGCTCAGGGTCAAAGCCTACTGCCGCTCCTAGTCAGAGAAGAGGCTCCAGAGCAAATGCGGGAAAGGAAAAGCAGCCATCTGCTTCAAAGGCAAGAGAAGAAAAAAAAGCAGCTGAAACCCCAGATGAGAAAAAGGCTAAAGAGAAGGTTCCAGAAACGATTGAGAAAAAGATAGAGGATGCACAAAACAAAACACCAGAGGATTTGCACAGTGAAGGTATGTTTATTTGCTTATCTACATGCATGTCTAACTGAGAATAGACCCTTCTAGGTTAATATTCTGAATATATTGTACTCACTATTCGTCTTTTTACTTTTTTGCAGCGTTGGGATATATTAAAGAAGGCGAAATGAATAAAGCCATTGAACCCCTGGAAGAAGCTGCTAATGGAGGTCACGTACCTTCATGTTCAGAGATTGCCTCTTTATTCTTCGATCAAGAAAAGGGTGTTCGAAATTATCAAAAGGGGTTTACTTATGCTGAAATGGGGGCTGACAAAGGAGATGGAAAGTCTATGCACTGTAAGTTTCTCGAGTACTTGGGTATTTTTGTTAAGGCTGAATACTAAACTCCACTTTTGGTTTTACCTTTGGTTTTTAAAAAATTCATTGTAAACTGAAGTGTTAGGTAAAGCGTATGAAGAAGGGAAAGGTGTTGCACAAAACAAAGCAAAGGCACAAGAGTATTACCAGAAAGCAGTAGGGGCTGGTTTTGGAGAAGCTCAAACGGATTTGGATAGATTGAATGAAATGGGAGATGATATGGGTTCAATGGGAGAGAGGGAAATGGAAATAGATGAGTCAGACATTAAAGTTATGAGAGAGTCCTTTACCTTGAACTACAGGATACCTGATGAGAATGGTGAGAATCCTGTGCATATGTCCATGGAGTTGGATGTCAATGTGATTCCAGACCCATAAGAAAAGTATTTGCGGTAAGAAAGGCCTTACGCCTGACCCTATTTAAGGAGGAGAGCCACTCTTGTATCACTATGTAATAAATAATGAATGTTGCTTATTGAAAGGGCGCTTATTTATTCAAAGGGAAACACCAGTTTTAAGACGAGCAATTTCTTGGGTTGCCTTGGTCCTTATAAAATTAAAGTCTACGTGGCGATATTTTCCCCACACTCCACAACTATACCAGTCTTGGGCCGAATATTTAGGGCTACTGATCCCATGAAAAATCCGAGCTACATTTCGTCCTGCACTCAAGCACTCGAAATGTTTACTTACGAAAGAAGATATAGTTCTGATCACATATTCTTCGTTAGGAGGTTTGCATATGGGTCGCTGGCTAGATACTTCCTTTGAGCGAGGCATTTCAAAGTATTCGGCAATGTCCTTTCGCATAGGCGCATCATCAATTGGCTTATTGGATTCTGTGAAGCAACTAAAGTAATCAAACACGGAGTCAACAGCATTTCGTTTCATTAAATCACATATCGCATCTATTTTTTCAAGCTGACAATTTTCAAAATCACTGGTTTTTTTTGCGAGAAAGTGTTGAAGTTCATCCAAATAACTTGGGTCAGGTGCTTTGAGAATTTTGAAAATATAAGCTTCCTTTTCCGAAACTGTAAACGTCTTGCTTGCAGTTCGAAATTTCTGAAACAGTACTCGAGGCTCTTCCCCAATTAAATTTGAAAGTTCAATGGCATTGAACTTATATTCCCCCTTTTTAATGAGGTTTCCGATTTTAGAAACACCAACAACGATTCTTTCAAACAAATCTGAAGGATTAGCAGGTGTAGCTCCAAGATATCGCATAGTGCACTCAAAATTCCCCATTGAGAAGAGCTCAAAATATTCTTTGGCATAATCAGAAATGCCGTTTAGCAGAGTCCATATAACTTCTTTTTTAACATCCAAAAGAAGTTCAGTTTCATCCGCATCTAAAAATGATAGATTTCCGACGAGCGTATTCTTCTTCTGAAAAACTTTTCCCAAAAGTCGCTTTATGGTAACATTGTCGGGCGAGTCAGCAAAACAGTGGCTACGAAGAGAATGTATATCGCTTTCTTCGAAGAATGCATGGCAGTTTGATCGTTTTTGATCCCTCCCAGCTCGCCCAATTTCTTGAACATAGTTCTCAACACTTTTAGGAAGATTAAAATGCACAATAGAACGAACATCGCACTTATCTATTCCCATTCCAAAAGCAATAGTGGCAACGATAATTTTAATTTTTCCTTTCATAAAATCACTCTGAATTTTTTTTCTGTCAGAAGGGCTCCGACCAGCATGATAGCCTTCCGCCTTGAACTTTAAAGTTTGAAGATACCCTGAAACATCATCCACATCTCGCTGTCGTGTACAATACACAATAATGGAATTATACTTTTTGTACACGTTGCTTTTCAAAAGAGAAGTTAGAGCTTTATGTTTGTCTTTTTCCTTTGACACCGTTAGTTTGAGATTACTGGGAATTGGAGTTCCTTCTATAACGTTCCCGGAGCCAATTGAAAAGGCGCGACATATGTCCTCTTGCGTGTCTCGCGTAGCAGTTGCAGTAAGCGCTACAACAACCGGATCTTGAAGATAGGTATCAATCGTTTTGGAGAGAGAAAGATAGGCAGGTCTAAAATTGTGAGACCACTCCGAAATGCAATGCGCTTCATCAATACAAACAATACCAATTGGAGGGAAATCTTTTTTCTTGATTAGATTAATAAAATTATCACTGACAAACATTTCAGGTGATAGAAAAAGGACGTTGATTTTTCCTACAGCCAAGTCTTCTAGAATTATTTTTCTTGCTTGGCCCTTAACAGAGGAGTTCAAGCATGCTCCGTGCAGTTTGGCGGGCAATCTCTCAAGTTGATCTTGCATTAACGAAATTAGTGGCGATATAACTATTGTTAAGCACACCCTTTGTTTAGCAAGTAAATACGTTGGTAACTGAAAACAGAGAGATTTTCCTCTCCCAGTAGCAAGCTTCACAAGTACAGATTCCCCTTTTATAATAGAGTCAATGGCTTGTTCCTGGCCTTCACGAAAATTCTTGAATCCGCAAAACTCTTTCAAACAGCTATTTAAATCAGTTGCACTTAAACTTGCCTCGATAAGAGCATCATCGTTAACTTCTTCCTCTTCCTCTTCCTCTGATTCACTTCCTGGCTCTTCCAACAAAGATTTGCACTGCTTTTTGTTAATTTCCTCGTTAAATGTGCTTTTGTAAGTACTTTTAAATTTAGATTTCCATTTACTTTTGGCATGCTTCCGTTTCGCCCCCCTTCTAAAATTTTTGTTAAGTCTTAGGGACACAAAATTATTGCTCACCAATCCGGCACACTTTCCCTTCTGAGAATCCATAACGGTAGAGTCTTCTTGTTCGTTCTCTTTTTCCTCCTCCTTGCTTGCATCTTTGCTCTCTGTATTTTTTCTTTTCTTTTTTGAGGAGTTGCAATTTTCTTTTGACTTTCTATTTTCCTTAGCGACAACCTCCCTTTCTTTCCTCTGATGTTCCTCAGAAAATATATACGCAACGTTGCATCTACTAAACAAATTTTGTTTCTTTTTCACCATGCCACGAAAAATAGGCTGCAGCTTTGGAGGGCTCGACGGGCGGGTGAGGGAGTGTCGAGGAAGCATGATTTCCTATGTCTGTGTCTGTACTGTATCTGTGTGTCGTGTAGCTTTGTGGTGAATCTACTAGTAGAGCACAGGAGTCAGTTAGGTACAGCAGCAGGGCACGCCGCACAGGTGACACTTGACATCCTCCTTCCACCACAACCCCCAGTCCCCCACTGCCCACTCCACTCCACTCGGGAGGAGGGTTGCATCACTTTCCCGCCTAAATATCCATATCAGGTAACTTCCAGGATTTGGGCGCGTAAATTCAAATCCCCCCCCCCCCTAATATTCTGATAATTCCTTGTCATCCTGCAGCACGCCTATATTAATTCATTCACACACAGGGTTAGGGTCCTAATATATCAACAATGGCATAACCCTAGCTTCCCACCCTCCCCTAGGAGTCCCCCCAGGTCCCCCCCCTCTTTCCCTCTTCTTCATAGTTTGTCTTCTCCTTATAAGTTATAACCACCATCCTCCCCTCCCGGCTCCCGCCCACAGCCAACTACAGACTTTGAGATTTGGATCTAATAACTTTCTTTATCGTAACTTGTGATTGCTCTCTACTCTACTCTAGTGCACACTATTGCACAGATTTGCTTCCTTATCACTACCACAGTCTGCGCCTATCCCCCCTACTCCCACTCTACAGGCACCAGCCTCCATTTTAGACTTCTTACTGTCGGAGTCTTTTCTTTCTAAAAGAATCCAAATCTTTACTGGCGTAACTCTGAGTGCCTAAACATGCAAGACGAAAATAGCATTATTGATAATGTAAGTGATAAACCTCTAGGAGCTAAATTGCCTGTGGGTAGTGCATCTATATTAACATGGTATACGTTTTTTTTGTTTGTGTTTGCATGCTAGATTCTCTTTGGGGATGAATTAGAAAGTGGTGCATCTCCCTTATCTCCTATGCAGCCAAAGAATAAGAGGCAGCTATCGTCGGTTTTAATGAGCAAGACAAAAAAAGCTGCTGCTAATAATGATCACAAAAAGGTGAAGGTATTGGGCCAACTCCCAGTGACACCTCGAGAAGATCGTGTGAGGGTACCCTTAAAAGAATGCCAGCCTACTGCTATTCCCAAAATTCCTTCGAACCCCATAAAATCGTTGTCTGCTTCTACCCCAAAATGTGAATCCTGTGAGCAGTTGCGCAAATCTTTGCAAAACCTTGAGTCCAGCTCCATGAAATCAGAAGAAGCTTTACATTTAGTAATCAAAGAACTGAAAAATGCTGTTACTA